>JBBPUP010000154.1:0-27886 GCA_038094735.1 Exsudoporus floridanus
AATAATGGTTGAATCGAAGAAAACCTGTGATATTGGGAAGAACCTTACTTGAATTTTTATCATGTTACGCTGACTGCTACGATCAGGAAAGTCACGGCCGACTGTGAAGTTGTGAAAATTGTGGGTGCCCTCGAATTTTTTTGCAGTGGCCCGCAACTTGTCAACATCTTCGGCGCTGACCCTCCATTGTCGCTTTCGAGCGAGGTCTTCTTCCGGGCTGGAAGAATCAACACCTAGAAAATCCCAAAAGGGATGTTGTGGGATATCACCAGGCGAACCCCACGAAGCGACTGCAGCATGCACGAACGCCGAGTTCGGTTTGGGTGGGATCAATAGATAGGAAGGAAAGAAATAAGTATATTTGCGGCTATCGCAAGATCTGTTAATACTAATGAACACGACGTGCAGAAAGCCCAAAGAGAAGAAAATCGTACAGCCGTGCATTGAACCCGTTCTGAACTCGGATCTTTGTTGTTGGCGTTACTGGTGGACTGGACTCACGGGACGGTGTACTTACTTTGCCCCATACACGTATTTCTGGTGGGAGTTCTTCGTTGACACGAGAAACCCAATCTTTGACGCCAGGAATGTTGACGATCAACTTCATGGAGACTACATTACCTGCAGCGTGGACGCCCGCATCTGTTCGAGCGGCTCGTCCGAGATTGACCTGTAAACCGCGCTTAGTTCAATAGCCAGCAGGTACGGACGCTAAAGCACTTTGGTGGGATCGTCGGCATTGTCATTGGACACGGCTCCTGCACGAACTAGGGCGTCGAATAAGACACCCTCGATCGTTCTAACATTCGGTTGACTTGGATCGACAGGAAAGATTTCAGGGACACCGTTCTACGTTCGCAAAGGAAGCAAGTGTCGTACGCACATTTGCATGCCGCTGCACCCGGTCCCACAGAAGCCAAGGAGCAACGCCGTCATGCGTTTCGGTAACCTGGGTGGTTTGGGTCCCTCGTCGTCCTCGTTCTTAGGGGTCTGTGAGGGTTCGGCATGACGGGGCCCGCGACGCCGACCGACGTTCTTTGTCTGTTTCTCCTTTCCTTTTCGCGATTTCGCCCACCCGGCTGCGTCGCGTTTTCTGGTGTGTTTTTCGCGACTGCTGGACTCGGGCGGAGTGATATCCCTCTGGATGGCGTCGGGTGATGCCGTCTTTTCTTCTGAAGCGGGGATATCTTGTTCGAGTCTCGCCCGTTTGAGTGGCTCGGAGGAAGTGGGGTTCTCGAGGAATGGTCTCTTGGTGCCAGGGGGCGTGTCTAGCGTCATGAATATGTTCCTATGACGGGGCTTTCACGGCCATCAATAAGGGGGTATGGGTCGCACGGTGTAGACGGGAGGCGTACCGGGTACGATGGAAGAAGTGTAAACAGGTGATCTTTGCATCTCCGTGGCGAAAACAAACGAAGATACCTCATATAGCAGTGGTATTCGAACAAAGGGGGTATGTACTCTCTATACACTATGTACGTAAATCCCTGTCAGGACTCTATCAGATGTTACATCGTGCCAGTGTAAGCGGCGCCAAGGATCAATCAGGCCTTTCGACACAAATCAGCCACTGCTTCCTCGCATATGCAATAAACCTCGACGAGTTGGTCATACACCTTTGTCACCTCGCTCCTGGGCTCAGCGACAAGCTGCATGCGCTCGAGGTCCCCGTAGCTCATTTCCTCAAAGGTTCCCGAACCTCCGTTTTGTTGTTTCCACCATGCAAACTTGGCGAGAATGGCACCGCCAGTTCCGGCAGCCTCCTTGGATTCAGCGACGTAGACACGAATACCGAAGAGATCCGCTGCGAGTTGTCGGATAGTCTGGTTCGCAGAGGATCCTCCAGTGACGACCATCCTGCGGAGAGGAGGTGAGTTCGGTGGGAGGATGGCGGCTATGCGGGACTTGATGGACAAGAACTGGGACTCAAGGATGGCTCGAGGATGCGCTTGTGCGGGGATCGAGCCTACGCGGGTGGGGCGGCCATCTTTAGCCGTGAACAGAAACTCGCCGTGAACGTTCGGGGGAATGATTTCTGGGAGAGGAAAGTAAAAGCCGAGGAAGCCGTTATTCCCCACAGGTGTGGTTTCCACAAGCTGGTTGTATTTCTCCCAGTCACAGTTGGCGTGTCTGTCACGGACATGTTCTCTGGCGAGTGCGCCGTTCTTGTAGCAAAGCATGGCTACCTTGGCATCGATGGTAGTTGGATGAGAGAGAAGGTGGGAGGTGGTGGGACGCTTTGGAGGGGTATCTGCAGGGGGGATGGAGAGCAAGAGTGTGGTGGAAGTGCCAAGGGAGAGGATTGCATCACCGGGTGCAGAGAGGGCTGCGACGGTAGCTGGGTTATCCCCAGTGAATGGGGCGATGATGCACTCTGGGAACTGATGAGAACAGGGATGTTGATGGAGGGGAGAGGCCTACCGGGACTGAATCCCCATCTGAGAACCCACCATTTCGATATTTTTCCCAGGACGGTTCCACCAGGCACGGGCTGGGGACCAAGCTTTGAGCGGAGGTCGGGACCACCGCAAGCATTCAATAACGAATCGACCCACTCACACGTCAAAACGTTCATGAGATTCATGCCGCTGGCGTCGGATATCTCAATAGGAGCGACGTAACCAAGAAACAGGGACGGGATGAAGGATGAGACCAACGAGATGCGAGCCGAACGCTTGTAGGCGTCTGGTTTCAATCTACGGATCTGGGTGGTGATGAGTGTGTGTGTGTGAGACGGATAGAGAGGGCGTACGCGGGCAATCTGAGGGCCTGTGAACCGCTCATAGGCGCGAGAGCCAGTGAGGTCGGCGAGGCACTGTGGGCCACCCACGGCGGATTCGAGGTCGGCGCAGTCGCTGGTGGTAGAGGAGTCTTGCCAAATGGGGGCATTGGCGAGCGCAAATGCGTGCGGCGCAAGGTGGCCCGGATCGGCGAGGGACCGGCGCGGGTCCATCGAGGCCAGCGCGGTCTCGGCCAGTTCGGACCAGTACACGGAGCCGTGTTGCTGTATTTGGAAGAAAATCGGACCAGCCGGATCGCAACACCGGGAGAAGGACTGACCTGGGCAGCTCCGGAGACACCGACGACCGCACTCAGGTCGACACCGGCGTGCTTGATGCGGTGGAGGACGAGGTCGATGGCCTCGAGCCACATGCGGACGGGAGAGGTGACCTCGCCGTCGTGGGGACCGCAGATGGCGCCATTGCTCGTCCCGTAGGCAGGGAGGTCGGTGTCAAAGTGGACGGCAGACTCGTGCACGACGGCGGAGTGGTCGTCGACGAGAACAGCCTTGAGCTGCTGGGTGGAGAGGTCGAAACCGAGGAAGAGCGGCATTGGTGCCGCGGGTGTCGACGGTAACCAAGGTGTAGTTGGCAGTATAATAACTGTGTGGAGATTCGTAACTTCCCAGCCCTCGCCATGTCTGCCATCAATCAGCGGCCGTTCCAACATCGCCAGTCAAAAATCACGATCGAATACCATCGTCCCTCTCGCGAGTCCATCCAGGAGTACTCGGACCTCCTCAGAGACGCCAATATCAACCCTGTCACCGCCGCAGTCGCCGCCAACTACCAGGACCCAGGGACGTTTCAGCCAACCAGACAAGCTCCGCCCCCGCCCCCGGCCTCCTTCAGATCAAAGACTCCCGTACAACCCGCTCCCAGAGTACGCAACTCGCTCCAGAAGCCACCCCCTCGCTCTCGCAAGCACAGTCTTTCCTCATCGACCCCACCGCCAACCCGTGCCGACCACGACCCCTTTGCAGCGGCCTCACCCTCGAACCCCACCTCCTCCAAACCGTCCGGCATGGCCTCTCCCCCGCCCCGCCCGTCCCGCGCCAACACCGCAACGCTCAACGACCTCTTCCCAAACCCCTCCTCCCTCGCCACTAGACGCCTCTCCGTCCCCATTACCACCACCCCGCTCGACCTTCCCTTCACCGCCGATCATCAAGAGTCTTTGCCCTCTCTCTCTTCCGGCGATGCCCTCTCCAGCGCCCCCGCCAGCATCTCCTCCGGTACCAGATCTCGCAGCGGCACCCTAGCCACCAAATCAAAGAAGGGCATGTTGGGCTTCATGTCCGACTTTCTCAACACCTCAAAGCGTCCAGAGATCAGCACCCCCTACGATCCTGTCCATCTCACCCATGTCGGCTTCAACTCTTCCACCGGTGAATTCACCGGATTGCCAAAAGAATGGCAACAATTGCTGCAGGAGAGCGGCATCTCCAGATCAGAGCAGGAGAAGAATCCCCAGGCCGTCATGGACATTGTCAAGTTCTATCAAGAGGGCCACGGCGACGTCTGGGACAAGATGGGCGCGGTCGAGACCACGCATCTTGCCGGCCAAAAGACCCTTGCTGATCCTGCCTTGCAGAATACTGTCCGTAACTCCCTCTTGTCCGATCACATCTCGCTCACCCTTCTTTCCCTAGCGCACAGCGCCCCAACCCCCCAAGAAAGTTAGCCCATCACCCATAGTCCCATCTCCACCGACTCCTTCCGCGCCCTCTCCTAGCTCTTACCGTCCTGCACCAGCACCACCCACCACGGCGTTGCCTTCCCTTGATCGCTCCACCTCCCAGCGTACACCAGTCCGCACCAGCAAGCCCCAAGATATCGGCCGTGCAAATACCACCACCCGAACAAGACGCCCCCCCAGCGTTGGAGCCATCCAAGCGCCTCCCCAAACCGGTGCGCCAAAGCCACTTTTTAAGCACTCTTTTCGATCCTCCCGATCTGATACCACACTTAAAGGCGCACAACCTACAAGGGAAAAGGATCCGAGGGCAGCACAGCAAGCACAGCAACCCAGCCCCGCTGTTGCCAGCTTGGCCAAGACCGCCGGTGTTGCTACTCCCCGACGAAGAGAGAAGAAGGACAAGGACAAGGATAGTTCGGACGATATTATCCGGCGCTTGCAACAAATATGTACCGATGCCGACCCGACAAAGCTTTATCGGAATTTGGTAAAGATTGGCCAGGGGTGAACTATTTCCCATTTCTCAATACTGCCCATGATTGACGGTCCAATCGCAGAGCTTCCGGTGGCGTATATACCGCCTACCAAGTCGGAACTAACCTGTCCGTGGCAATCAAACAGATGGATCTTGACAAGCAACCCAAGAAGGATTTGATCATCAACGAAATTCTCGTTATGCGCGCCTCGAGACACCCAAATATCGTCAATTACATTGACTCGTTCCTGCACAAGAACGACCTCTGGGTAGTCATGGAGTACATGGAAGGAGGCTCGCTAACGGATGTCGTGACGGCCAATCTGATGACCGAGGGTCAAATAGCGGCAGTATCTAGGGAAACGGCCCAGGGTCTTGAACACCTGCACCGACATGGCGTCATCCATCGTGACATCAAGAGTGACAATGTGTTACTGAGCATGAATGGCGACATCAAATTGAGTGAGTACTTGCGTTGGCTTTGCGCAGTCGCGACTGATCCGTATACCTTGTCTAGCTGACTTTGGTTTCTGTGCCCAAATATCGGACCCTAACAACTCAAAACGCACGACCATGGTCGGTACTCCCTACTGGATGGCTCCCGAAGTCGTCACTCGCAAAGAGTATGGTCCAAAAGTGGACATATGGAGCCTGGGAATCATGGCCATAGGCAAGTTTGACGAACAGCTGCATCGTTTGGTTTCCTCATTCTATTGCCAGAGATGATCGAGGGTGAACCCCCGTATCTAAACCAAAACCCATTGAAAGCCTTGTATCTGATCGCAACGAACGGCACGCCTACCATCGCGAACCCAGAGGCGTTATCTCCGGTGTTCACTGACTACTTGGCGAAGACTTTGGAGGTCGATGCCGAAAAACGGCCCACGGCATCACAGTTGCTCGAAGTGAGTTCATTTCCCGTCCACCTATCGTGCCACACTCAACTCGCCTTAGCATCCCTTCTTCAAAATTTGCGAGCCCCTCCGCACGTTGTCCCCACTGATCAAAGCCGCTCGCGAAATTGCGAAATCCAAGTAACCAAGGGCCACCGTGCTTCGCTACGATCGTTTGGCTACGTTCGTCAAATACCTGGTACAGACGACATCTACTTTGTGACGCTGCACGTTTCTCCCTCGTCCTTTTCTTGCATCTACTGTCTCACACCACTCTGATACGTTGCATCCGTTCCATTCTTTTCCTCGAAAATGACATCCTGAAAGTTTCCGGTGTTGCGCTTGTACCCCTCGGATTCTTCCTTTATATCCTCGACTTTGTAATACCTTTCTACATGCTGGTCCCTGCCTAGCTTCTTTCATGTGACTCGGATAGACTAGTCTCGAAATGCGCACAGTGAATCCTTTTTAAGGAAGGGTGCAATTATATAAATCGATTGTGGATGCAGAAGTAAAACTGGACCGTTCGACTTGGCTAACGACACGAAATGTGTGCAAGTGACATGTACATGGTCGACAAACTCTATTTTAATAGTCGGGGCTCCAACCTAGAGTATCATTCTCCAATCAGTATGGGGATGCGGGGAAACCTGTAATTCGTACCGTGATAGATTGTTGCCAAGTTGACGATATCCGTCGCCTCCGCAATGAGCTCGTTGACCGTATACTCAACGCTGAGTGACTTGTCTAATTTGCGAGCAACAGAGTTGAGCGCACGGTCCGCTGCTTCATTAACGGGCGCGCTCGCCGCGGAGTCAGCGCCAAACCCGAACAGTGCATGTTCCGCGGAAATCCGCCCGGCGGGCTCGTTGGTGCTGTCTTGAATCTTTTTGATCTTGAGTTCGCTCGCGGTCCTGAGGGGGGCGCTTGGGTGAGCCCAACCAAACCAAGTAGCAAAAAATAAAAACGAACCAGGAGTGAAGCGGATCATGCTTGAAGACTTCGAGCACGGTCATGATGACATCGGACCGCTCACGGAGAACGCGCAGGGTTTCTTCTGCACATCGCTGGAATACGCCTTGGGTGCCCGAATAGCCCATCCCGTCCACCATGTCGCGCGTCATCCGGAACGGGACACGCTCCGGGACTCTCAATAACTTTCCCTGAGGGAGACGATATAACATGAGATACACGGCAGAACGGTCAACGTGCACGGGGTCCTTACTTGGTCAAAAGCAATCCCTAGATCGATGTGCACAACCTCCCCTGTCCCATTGTCCAGCAATATGTTGGAAACGTGTCGGTCTCCTAGACCCAAAACATGGCCCACAATTGACGTAGTCGCGACGCTCCGTATATAGTTTAGTCGCATCGCGAACCAGGCAATGGGCGATTTGTGCTTCTCGGTGAAATAGTGTCTCATGACTGGCGCTGTCTTGTCACAGATTTCTTTAAATGACGCAACCATCGCATCCACCCTGCCTTGGTGACGTTCGCGTGTTTGTTTGAGAATAGTCTGAATGTCAGTATGTTTGGGATCGTTGGGACGATACCTGGAGAAAAAGTGTCAACCCAATCGATTTAGTTTGATCGTATTCACTTTCCTTGGATGAGCTATCCCTAGCCATGTCAGGAGTGGAACCGTGTCGCCAACGAACTCCAAAACTCCGGCTTGAGCTGCAAGAGGTAAAACAGTATATCCACGGACTTTCAGGTCACGCTTTTTGGTCTCCCTGTCACATTTGAGGACAACATTGACCAAGTCAAAGACTTGTTCCATGACAGCGTCTTGTCGCAAGTCATCGTTCCCGCCTTTGAACTTGGAGACAGGTTCAGCTTCCTCATGACGAAACTCGCGCTCGCCAATCGCTCACCAATTGCTTGTATTTTTCACCATTAGAACCGTAACAGGTGCTGATTTTTGGGAGATTAATTCCTCCCGCTGTCGTGAAAGTGGGGTCGTAGTGGCTGATCCAGACACAGTGGTCGTACTTCAAGGTAGCATCGATATCTGGGTGGGATGTGACAACTGGCACCTGGGTGTCATGAAGCCGTCGAATCATCAGGTTATCCGGTATATGCAGTAAACCCTTGATTTTCTTGATGGCATGGTTGTCCTTGACGGGGTACTTGGCCCACTCGACAGATGCGTCGCACACTTGCTCGATCGCTTTGACACGAGTGGAATATTGCGGATCGCTTAGCAGTCGGCCAAAGATGTCAGATGCGGCGCTGGAACGATCGATCTGAGCTTGTGACAATGTTGGCTCGTGACGACTAGATAATCTCCTGATTGATGACGACTGCCCAGACCTCTCAGGTCGTATGCAGTAGACCTGGTACAGGCTATGGAAGGGGTGTTCTTGACACATTCGGATGACAAGCCCTTGAAGTATCTGTTGACTTGTCGGTAATTCGCCTTGTGAAGGCCGAGAGATACGAGCAGACAGTTGATGAGACAGGAACACAAATTTCCTCGAGGGTATCCGAGCGACTGCATTCTTAAACGTATCCTGCAGCCTCCGGTCCTCAAAATTCGCAAACCACAGAGAACAAAAGCGGATAGGCACGTTGTCGTCGAAGACATCTGAGGCGGCGAGGCATCGCGAGTACATGTTGATGGCGAGGTCAAGGAAGGTGACCAGCGACCCGTTATGTTGTTTGTAAGCCTCTTCATCCTCCGCTAGAATCGCCATCGCCTTCTTCTGGTCTTCAAAGAGGGCACGGTACTCATTTGAGCTTGGTGGAATTCGAGTGAGCTGGCTTTCTCTTTGCTTGATTTCTTGACTCTTGCGGTCCATGTATATCTTCCATCGCACGGCATCCGGTGACTTGATGATGACATGGTATTGATGTTCTGCAAAGAGCGCACATTTATGGAAGATGCCAGCACATACGTTTCCGCGAGTGGCGGTTTGTTTTTCCACCTCCGCAGCAAGTGCCGTCGCTGTGTCAAAGTATTTGTGCTTAATGTCCATCGGCTTCTCCATACATGCTTCCGAAACCCAGGATCCCTTGCACGATCATATACTGTTAGGAACCCTGACATTGTAGTGATGGAGCACTCACCAAGCGAGCCATAGAGAGTGCTCGTTCAATAATCAGCTCAGGGTCACTTGAAGCACGTTGATTTTGCCGAAGCAGAAGATCCTTCAAGAACTGAACAGCCAACTTTTGCTCGTTTTGAAGCCAAAGGACGTGCGCAAACTCTTGAAACACATCATGAGTGGAGATGCCCTCAAGACGTCGAGCTTTCACGACGGAGTTCAGTGCCACTTGAAGTTTGTTCGATTTTCGTGCTGCAACGGAAAGACGGACAAGGCAGCGCTTCTCGAGCTCTAGCAGACTATTGCCAAACGGTGTAATCATGTCCCCGATCTGTTCGCGCTCTTCCTTTCGCCTGACGGAGCGGATCAAGGACGCCCTAGTTGCTAGTATTTGTTCGAGACTGCCAAATCTGAATTTGGATATAAGCGTATGATTGACCACTCGGCCTTGAACACTCACTCGAACTCAGGATCAATCTCAACAAGCTGCGACATCGATCGGATGTCTGGAGACTTGAAGCTGAGGTAGTCTTGGACGGGGCGTCCTCTCCACTGTGTGAGTTGGTTAAGAGACATGATGTTCCGTGCGATCTCTCGAATCTCCGTGATGTCTTCATTTCCAAGAGTTCGCAAGCGCTCCATGGCATCGCGGAGGGCAGAATGGATAGTAGCGTCGATTACGTGTGGATCTCTTTCGCGGTAAATGGCACGGAGAGCACGGTAAAGGGCAATGTTGGAGTCCTGAAAGTCTCCAGTATCGGGCAAATCCCAGGTCTCTGTGCGCCATCCCAGTTGATAAGACATAATCGATGAGGCTTCGTCTGACTGGAATCCTTTCTGCGAGCCCTGAAGAGTGCCAATGGCGAGGTTGTCGAATCCGAATGCGTGGAAAGATTGGAGGAGACCATCTGCATCGATCGACTCGCGACTACCAGCCTCAATTGCTGCGCCATGAAAACGGAACGCCTTGTCCCATTGGTGTTCGTGATGGAAACGTTTGATCAAGAAATGGTGGAGATCAGTAGTTTTAATGCCATAAAAGCCGTCAGGTTCGTCGATATGCCCATATATCTCGAACAGTAGATGCTCGATACCGTCTGGAGACTCCTTGTTGAGTTGCCCATACTCGAATGCAAGCTCTAGAAACAGTAGCGCGGTGGTATACGATCCGCAACCAACTGCACTCTTTGCCAAGAGGCGGAAGTCAACATCCAGCCATTTGTCGTGTGCGAGCCAGTCATCGGTGTCGACAGGGCGGAAGCTACGCAAGTGAAGAATGACGTCGACTACGGCACGCATACAAGACTGACTAGGGTCCTCAGCAGCAAGTATAGCAGTGAAATAGTCCGAAAGACTCTTTCTCGTGGATGTAGCCGAGGATGCACCCTGCGAGAGCTCCCTTGAAAGCAGAGTGTGAACGAGGATCGGAAGTATCTCCTCCGCGAACTGGACATTATTCGCAATGAGGGGAGTTAGTTGAGCATAGAACTTGTCGGAAGAATTCAGTATGTCACCCAGAAGCGTTGAAAGAGAACAAATCCATCGAGGAAAATCGGTGGGTGGGTGTGGGATAGAATCGAGTTCGGCGATGCTACGTGCAGGGCGGGTTGACAATGCCACAGGGAACTGCTGGAAGAATTCGAGTGGGGCTAGATATTCTGCAGACCAAAGGTGGAAAGCTGAAGTTTTCTCAGACGACGCGGAAATCAGTGATTTAAGGGCAAGATAGACAGGATAGACCTCCGAAGGATCAGTCCCATCGAGCATAGCGAGCAAAGTTTGTATGATAGATCGGTGAGGCGAAGGGTGAACCTGTGCCTCTTCCTGGCGACGGACATCCCTTTGATGTCTAGCGCGCAAGGTCTGGGGATAGGGGTGTTCACTGCCAAAACCATAGATGTTGCCGGTGTTGACGACAAGCAGGGAGGCGAACGCGTCAATATCGTCCCGCTGTAAATGGGCCATCTGGGGGATGTAATCTTTGAGACGCCAGAAATCTGTCATAGCGAACTGTGATTTGCTGTATGCATGTCGCTCAGCCAACTCGAGCAATCTTCGTACGAGCCGGAACTTGTTTGAGGCTATACGATGGTCACTTAGAGTGGCAGAGAGGCTGTCAGCAGTAATATCCTCAATGACTGACAGAAGCTCTGGAGAAGGTTGATGAGACCACGCCGGTAGAGCTTTCGAAACCTGTGCTTTGATCCTCACATTCTTGCAAAGCACAAGTGCCTGCTCGTCAACCCACAGCGAGAGTCCCCGATTCCCTTCTGGTGCACTGGGAACACTCGAAGCGGTATGGTCATCATCCAACAGAGCACAAACACGGATCAAGATGTCGGGGAAACGTTGATCAAGTTGGACCTCCATTTGATATACGGAGAAACCCCACTCGAGATATGATTGTGCGGCTCGAGTGAGATCTGCCTGCGCTAGCAAGGAAGATGACTTCTGGATGAAGGTATGGAGCAGAGTAGGATCTTTGAACTGTTCACCAAGGACGGCAACCAGGAGGCTAACACCATTCAGCAAGCGAAGTTGTTCGTTGACAAATGGCGTGGAGTGTAACTCTGCAAAAATCTGATGAAGGACGTGGTACGAGATGGCGGTGACGTGTTCCGAGACTGCCGTTGAAGTGCACCATTGCAAAGACCGCAAGATGGTGCTAGTGCCGAAGCGGGGTAGATTCGGGGGATGAAATCTGAAGTCGTTCAAGCGGCGATATTTATTCAGCAACATGAATGTGCGGGCGGCTTCCTGTAGGCCATGAGCACGCAGACCCTCAACGATCGCGCCGTCATCTGAAAAATCTTGGTCGCCAAGAGAGCGAACGATAGAAGCTGCGATGCTTGCTGCGTTTTGATGTATACATTGCGTGAAACCCCCGAGGGGTTGAAGGTCAATATTTTTCGACTGAAAAAGTCCCTCAAGGCGAGTCATGATCACGGGATCGCTAACGTGGGTTGCGTCAACGAGTGAAACCAGCTGTAATCCAATGAGGTCTCCGATGCATGCTCGAAGGCCGTCGGTAATTGTCTTTTGAGTAGCAGAACAGTGGTTAATAAACAATCGTTGACCGTGTGCAACTGCTTCTTGGCTCCCTCCTCCCTCCATCAGGTTGGCGGGTGTGAATAAGCGAAATGCAGCTTCCGCGCATTCTTTTCGGTTCGCGTAACCAAGCAAATTTGGTTGGAGTCGCAGAATGTCGAGGAAATTCTGTCGGATCGATAGAGCAATTTGGGAAGCGTAAGCCTCAAAGAGTTCACTGGGTTTGGATAGTCCAAGACGCTCGGAAACGCCACGCAGCACCACCTGAATGTGACGGGAATACAAGGGGCTGTGGAAGGCTGCCTCCAGAAGGTGCCAGTAAGGTCCTCGTCTCACGTACGAGCTAGCAATCATGATGTTCCCCAGACAGAGTGTCCTGGTGAGCATGTGCTCATACCTGAGAAATTTAATTAGGTTACCAATAGTTCAGGAGAGAAGGCCGCACTGTGCCAGATCCCTGGGTAATGAATCGCGAATTAGTTGGTAGAAACCGTCCAGATTGTCGTATTCTTGGATGAGTTCGTCATGATCGGCAGCAAATAAACTTGCGCTGAGAGCTGCAACACGAAAACGAACGCGAATGTCTTCGTCGAGGTTTAGCGCTAACAAGGTGTTCATAGGATGCTTAATTTCAGCTTCGTGATAGTCGGCTGGCCAGAATGTCTGTGACGGATCTTCTGCGAGATATCCTGCCAAAAAACGAGCGACCAAGTCACGTATCCTCCAAGAAGTCGCCTTCTTCTTGGTCTCCGCCGCCTCCATCATATTGGATATCCACCCACAAAGAACCTGGACGTGTTCGCCAATGGCGGATGTGGCGGCTTCTTTTTCCATCCAAATGTGCAAAGATGACTTCAGTAAGTCGACGACCAAGAAATGGAATTGATCGTTAATAGCGTGAGAGTATCTCTGAAGGAGATCGGCACATTTGACCAGCAAGTTATCCAAGACATCAAGGCTGAGGGTGAGGAGTCTCCGACGCACGACAGTCAAAAGCGGGGGTCCAAGCAGCAGGAGTTTTTCCTCGGGACACCCTATCACCAATTTAACGAGCTCCTTGTCGCGAGACGTTTGCCCGGCCGGACATTGTAAGACAGGAACAGAAGCGAGGAAGACAATGCATATTTCCGCTAAGCTGCGTGTTGCACGAGTCGCCAGTGATGTGTGTTCTTCTTGTGGTGTAATACTTTGAGTGGTTCTGATCGGACCAAATCCATCATGCTCTATTACTCCGGGATCCCGTCTATCAGTCGATTGATCAGTTAGGATGCTAAGCAATTGTCTAAGTTTCTTCGCAATCGTGTCAAAAGCATTCTGCACCTGCATGCAAAACAGCATTTGCAAAGGCCACAAAAAATAGAAAAATACGTACGTCTGCGTTTTCCCAAAGAAGTTGAAGGTGCCGACGCCGGCTATGAGAACGAGCGTGTGTTGGAATACGCATCTGTAAGCCACGGAGAATCTGGGACTTGATCCCAGACTCCAGGCCAGGTTCAATCAACGCCACCCATCCGTCATCGATATCGTCCTGATCCGTGTCGACGACCAGGGGTTCCAGAGCCTTTAGGATCAAGAGTCTCTCCTCCGGTGTCCACTTGGTGTCTGTCACCAATGGAGCAAGAAGAATCACCACCTTTCCAGCTAATTGAATGACTCGCCTATTGCTATGCGTTCCATTCAGGGAAAGGAGGGACTCGAACATGAGAGCGGTGATAGCTGCATCGAAGGACTGCCGTACTTTCTCAGCAGTAGGGTGGAGCTGGCTGTCTCTCACCATCTCCCATTCGGATGTCAGCGATTCCATGGCCTTGATCAAGAATGCCGAGACCCTCCTCTCGCGACCTTTGGGAGGCACCAGTTCTTGATCTGTTTTGGTCGCCAGTGACGGGGCCTCTTGAGGGTCGCCTGTATTTGTCAATGGGCTTCCATGTGGGCCAAGCACGGGAAGTCTTGCATGTAGTACGTAATCCCGAATGATCCTCGTTTTGTGATGTTCCTCCATGACATTTACGATGTCGCAGTCTGGGAGCACCATGCGATACATTGGGTCACTACGTCGTGAACATCCGCACACGCTCTCCAAAAGATCCAAGAAATCGCCAATAGTATGCGGTGGCATACGGGATCGACCACTGACATCTTTTGCTGAGGTGCCAACCCGCCAATTGTCAAGAAGCCAACTCAGCACCTTCTCTTCTAGTTGCATGCGATATAGTCTGACATCCTGGCTAGCCACCCTCAAACACTGAGCGAGGAACATACAAACAGCGTCGTAAGGAAAACTTGGTCCTTGGAGATCCAGATCTTTTGCAAGTGACTCGATTTCCTCAAGGATGCGCTGAGGTGTGAGAAGATGCCTCGAATAACCCACGAGAGTATGCGCAGCGTGGCAGGCTGCCCGGCATACTACTGGAACGTTTGCGCGACGTATGGCATGTGTCCATATGGGATCCCAGGTGGCAGGTCCGCGCAGATGGAAATTCGCGGTAAAGGTTTCATCGGAAGGAGAGACTGAGGACGGTTGCATGCCATCACAATGAGCTATGGCTGCTAGGCAGAGAAATGCCCATGATTGGATGAGTACCTCGTCTACCGAAACGAACTGTAGCACGGTGGTGATTGCGTCATTTTGAAGGGAGTTGTGGAGTCGATACCAGTGCCGATCGATAAAGAAAAGCAGGATTTTCAGATGATAGAGCCTCACGCTCATCGTGGATGTAGCTCGCAAGGAATAGAGGAGACCTGATATTGGGTCTTCCCATTTTGCTCGTTTCCCTTTGAAGGTGCTTCCTTCAGGGGTGCCTGTATGCACGGACTCGGAATATTCAAACAACTGCAAGTATCATGTTCAGTTACGTTTCTTGACCAAGAAGTACATATTCACTTTCTCGGCACAATCAGCCTGCAATTCTAACAATGCCCACGCCAGTGCCTGACTCGCGTCGAAGTTCCATCCAGCTCGAAAAGTCTGGGCAACGAATACCTCCCGCTCGGAGGCCCCACCGGCGCTCACTTGCAGCCTGAGCGAGTCGATTGAGAGTGCTTCGATACCCCATCGACTGTCCGCTTCACTGATGAGAAGGGTCCAGAGCCTGTGAACGCTATCTGCCCAGTCATGATTCGGCGCGTCACGAGTCGCCGTCAAGAATGGGAAGAGTGTCTTGAGAATTCCCACTAAACTTTCCTTGATTCGCTTGTTCTTGGTGCCCCATAATCCCACCAGCGTATCCCAGGCGCAACATGCAAGGTCATCAACTTCCTTCTTACAGTTAAAGGCCACTTGACAAAGGAACGGCTGCAGTGCAAGAAGATAGTCATGGTGCAGGGAAGTGTCTGTGGGGTAACGCTGCAAAAAACGCTTCATCCGCCAGAATAATGAGGGTGTGATGGGCACCAGGACGAAATTCTTAGGGAAACTATCTGGATCGCTGGGATCTGGTCTCTCTACCTTGGCCAGGAACGGTGCAGTAGAATGACGGAACAGGAGGGCCAAGAAGGATGCACATTCAATCTGCTCGAGAGATGCGAGATGACGAGGTGAACGGTGACCAGAAGGGTTGTCGGTGACTGCTCCCGGCACAGGTGTGGAACTGTGCTCCCTCAGTGGCCTTTTTCGCGCCAAAGTAGATCGACCAGTGGACGGAATGCTGCCGTCTTCTGAGGGCTGGGAGTCACTTTGGTACATAGAGTCGTCGACCGAAGCGGAGCTTGCTATTTGGTCTATTGTCTGTACAAGGTCATCTTCTATGGGATCGTCCAGAATAATATTGAAGCTGATCTCCACGAGCTTGAGCCAGATATCCAGACTGAGATGGTCCATGTGAGGAGTCCAAGTGAGCAGAACTTTGATCGTTTTAATGTAGTCCAAGGCTACGGGAGTGAACAATTGACCACGGTGGATAAGCATTTGAGTAAGATGATCGAGGAGAGGTGTTAGTGCTTTCTTGCTGAGACAGTGGACACTCCGTTCGACCAGCCAGCGCACGGCGGCTGCGGCTTCTGTGAGCCTGCGCTGTGCAGCTGTACCAGCTGTACCAGACTTTCCACTTTTCTTGACGGTGTCGACCTTCTCGATCTTGACCGTTGTGAACAAGGCTTGGTAGAGGACCAGCCAGCCACGACCATCTTCGATACTGTATACGGCATCCTCACGAGCGAAGGCGGAGCGGAGCAAGGCGACTCCCTCCTGGCGCTCCTTTACTTTCTCGCTTTTGAGACGGTCAATAACCGTCTTCAGGTTGGACATTGCTGAAGGTCGGAGAACGGAACATTTATTGAAGGAAACGCGATTGTGGCAACACAGGAGAGACGAGTTTGTGCTTGTTTGGTTCACGAGTATAAAATCGTGGCCGTTGCTCTCTCTCTCTCTCCATGGCTTCTTTCTGCCCGGACAGCGAAGTTATGTCTCCACCCTGGACCGGTTCTGGTGAAAAGCCAATATTGATCGACATTTCCTCGTCTCGCCGGCGCGGAAATGGGCAGCCGAGAAGTGCAGATTTTATACCCCAAAGAATCTCGCATGGTTTTTGTTCTGTCCTACAGGCTACGAGTACAGTACAGTAGTCATTTTGAAATCAATCCCAATTCATGATATCGCACGTGACCGTGTTTTACGGATATGCGCGTCGCGTCCGATATCCGCTTGCTTCTTCCTCGTAGTCATCTCCCTTCTACCTCGTTGGCAATGTCTGGCCAAAAAACAGCGCTTTCGGGGCTTCGAACCATCAAGCGAGACTGGTCCACAAGCTCAAATACTGATTCTGATGCCCGGGCAAAACGTATGAAGGACATTCAAGCTGGTCTGGACGGACGAGAGCAAAATAGCCTTCCTTTGCAAAACTACGCCAACGTTACCGCGGCGGTCGTAGGCAGCGGTAACAAACGACCCCTCACCTTTTCAGCAGCTGCTCATGAGCCGACCGCGAAGAAACGAACCTTGCCTTCCAGTTGGGGGGAAGATGTATACACAAGTTCATCCAACTTCACAACAACCACCCACGTATCCTCAGCCCTCAAGATCAAATCCACCGGCGTTTCCGCGACGACACCCGCCCAGTTAACTCAGGCTGCAGGTGTCTCCCTTAGCCACGAGCAAAAACAGATCCTTCGACTCGTTGAGCTTGAAAACAGTTTATTCTACACAGGAAGTGCCGGTATGTAATGAAATAATTTCATTCTTGTGCATATGTACATTTAATTGTGCAGGTACTGGAAAGTCTGTTCTTCTCCGGGAGATTATCCGCACCCTTCGGAAGAAACATACCAAGACTCCCGACGCAGTGGCAATCACTGCCTCCACAGGTCCGCACACATGCAAGTGCTTCCAATTGTAAGGCTGAGTGACGCATTACAGGCATTGCCGCATGCAATATCGGAGGTGTGACCATTCACTCATTTGCAGGGATTGGCATCGGTGAGGGTACCGTTGAGGACTTAGTTTCAAAGATTCGGAAGAACAAAAAGGCCGCCTCAAGGTGGGCTCGTACCAGAGTACTTATTATCGACGAAGGTGAACACTTCGACATTTGAGGCATTTCCTCCATTTAACAGATCCCAGTTTCCATGGTAGACGCTGATTTGTTTGACAAATTAGCGGGAATCGCCAGCACCCTCCGCCACTCCAAGGATCCATTTGGGGGAATTCAAGTACGCCCCATCCTCCTTTCTTAGCTCTACCCTCACCGGATATGGATAGGTCGTTGTCACTGGTGATTTCTTTCAGCTTCCACCGGTGACCAAAGGAGCTGCGCAAGTGAAGTTCGCTTTCGAGGCGAAGACGTGGAATCAAACGATCAAACACACATTTAATCTCACAAGAGTTTTTCGACAAAAAGACCAAGGTCAGCGTTTGTTAACAAGGACTTGCCTATAAACACTTAACATATGCAGAATTTGTTGACATGCTTAATGAGATGAGATTCGGGCGATTAACCGAACGCTCTATCTCGAAGTTCAAGTCACTCTCACGTGAAATCGAATACGGGGACGGCCTTGGACCAACAGAACTGTGAGTGTAGTTTCTTCGCCGAGTATTTTCACTCATCATGTCTTGTAGATTTCCGCGCAGAGACGACGTCGACAGATCGAACCAAGGCCGGATGTCGAATCTCAATACGGAAGAGAAAGACTTCATTGCCAGTGATGCCGGAACAATCATCGATGCTGCTCAAAGGGAAAAGATGCTCTCAAATTTTATGGCCCCCAAGAAACTCACTCTACGTGTTGGTGCTCAAGTAATGCTTATCAAGAACATGGACGAATCGCTCGTGAATGGAAGTATGGGCCAAGTGTTACGGTTTGTGAACCCCTCCTTGTATCAAACGGACTATGACGACGCCGATAAAAATGGGCGGCCCAAGTCAGAGAGAAAAAACCCCTCGACGAATGATATGTTGGTTCCTCTTGTGGAGTTCCTGTTGCCTAACAAGATGAGACGAGAAGTTCTGGTTACGCCTGAAACCTGGAAGATCGAACTTCCTAATGGCGAAGTACAGGTCTCGAGATCACAGGTGGGAGTATAATGTCCTTCAATGCCTACAGGACCCGTCTTCTGATTGACCGTCAGTTCCCCTTGATTCTTGCATGGGCTATGAGTATCCACAAGTCTCAGGGGCAAACGTTAGAACGGGTCAAAGTTGACCTAGGCAGGGTATTTGAGAAAGGTAAGTTCACCACTGAGTACTTCCACCTTCTATACCCACCAGTCTCTAGGTCAGGCATATGTAGCCCTATCCCGCGCGACTACTTTGGATGGACTTCAGGTCCTCAACTTTGATGCAAAGAAGGTAATCTGAACTATACTCTACCGTCGATTCCGCCACTCACTTACTCTGTCAGGTACAGGCCCATCCCAAGGTTGTCGAGTGGAGTAGAACGTTGCAAACTGTTTCGGACTAGTGATGCGTCTAGCGTCCCCATTTGCCCTCGCAGAACATGGCGCTGAGATGACTTCCACTTAGCCTGCCGTGAGTCCAGCATATTATGCTATCTGATGAGCGGGTGATGCGAGGACAAAGCCACTGATCAGCTTATTTTAATGGACAGAAGATTGTACATAAGCCTATGTCACTATAATACACTTTTTCGTGAGTTCAAATCTGATCGATGATCGTTAAGCCACAAAATATAGGAATCAATAACAGAAGGACATCCTCCAGCTCTGATTGCCTGTGTGCCGGGCGAGACGAGATCGGGATCTCAGTGGACATACAGATGCGCGCAGTCACTCTGTACCGGCATCCCACCATGGGTTGACGCAATTATCGACAGCAGAAAGAACCTGATTTTTTGCTGAGTCTGTAGAGTAAGCAGCAAGTACCAAGTGTCAGTGCATTGGACCGGACTGCGTCGAATGCTTACCTGACGAGCGGTGTTCGTTGACGGATGGTGACCCGGGTGAGGACGACCCCTCCGGACACAAACATTCTGTCCGTTAACGAAGCCCGAATTGGCAAGGGGTTATTTCTCGCTACTTCCGAGTCTTGCCTGACTGTCACCAGCTGTATCCCACTTTCCTCACGAGCTGCTCCTGACCGTGTTTATTTCGGGCCATTGCACTCGCTAAAACCACGTTACCGACATTCGTTGGGCCCGGCCGTCAACCTGGTCATGACACTATCACAACTTCAAGCACCCTCTGGGTGGGGGTCTCGGAGACCACGTCTACTGTCGCGGACGCATAGGTGCGCTCGACTGTCCAACCCTATGGGCAGGCGTTTGCCTTGCCTTGCGGATTTAGATCCGAATCGCCGTGGTGCTCCAAAGATTGCAGATACGGCACCATTATGTGTTAGGATTGGACTAAGATTCGAAATGCGTATAGAAGAGCTTTGTAATGTGAGGTGTTGTCCAGTGCGACATCTCCAAGCACCACCCACATATTGCTATTTAGTCGGGCGACTGTGGGCGGCGACATTGGGTAGCATAAGCCTCACACTTGCAGGGAGACCTTGTCAAAAGCTTCAGCTGATGCCTCGCGCATATACACAGCATGTGCTATTCCCCTGTCGCCTGAGATCGCTGGCCTGACGGACGTGTCGGACTCACTGGCATGTCTCGCTATCTCCTGAAGACACTCTCACCGTCTCTCGAGGTTGGCCATCATGGTATAATAGTATTTGACGTTATGGGGGACAAGGACACGCCGAGCTTGGATTGTGATGAGAGAGTGATGGTAAGTCCGGCTTAATTAGCGGGATTGGTGTGACCCGATCAAGCTCACTTGGACGGTTTTGCATGTGAATCATGATCACCAAGCTCTCCTCGTCGGCCAGATTTCGGTTTGCTCGCCGTCTCATGTCGAACCTTCGCCCACAGAATTGGAAGGCACTCGCCCCTCCCATCCCAAATTTTGCTCATCAGCGCACCACCCTCCCGCCCCTCCCTGTCCCTCCTCTTCCCGCCACTCTACAAAGACTCAAGGACTCCTTGCGTCCTCTCGCCCGTTCCCACCAAGAGTTCGACTCCGTATGCCACAAGATTGATGACTTTGCGCGCCCAGACGGCCCCGGCCCCATCCTCCAGCAGCTACTCCTCCAGCGCAAGAATGAGAGAGACCATTGGCTGGAGGAGTGGTGGGACGACTTGGGCTATCTTGCTTACAGAGACTCTGTCGGTTGCTTGCCTTTTCTTTCGTTTCATCTTTCCTCTCACATCCATCCTCTAGGTCGTGGTCAATGTATCATACTACTGTAAGCATATCATATCTTAATCTCCATAGCTCTTATAATCATTCCCTTCCATCTATAGATGGTTTTGAACCTCAACCTTTGCATCTTCCCCAGACACCCGCCGCCCGTGCTGCTGCTATCACTCGTGCCGCCATGTTGTTCAGGCAGAGCCTTCGTTCAAGTCAACTATCCACTGACGCGATTAAAGATACCCAGCTTTGCATGGATACTTATCGGTTGGTCTCCCCTCAAGTCCTTTCTACCTCCTCACATACATTTAACCCAACTTAGTTGGATGTTCGACTGCTGCCGTGTCCCGGGCGCACAAGGCGTCGACTGGAGTGTCTCTTACGCCGCTAGCCCAAATCCGCACGACGATCTTGGGCATGTCATTGTCCTGCGCAAGAATCGCTTTTGGAAGATCAAGGCCGAAGTTGGCGGCAAGGTGGCTGGCATGAGTAAATTAATTAGGTGCGGTTTGTCTTCTACAAACGACCTTACCCATCTCTACAAAGCGCACTGCAAGGTTATCCCTTGCAAAATTCCAAAATTCTCGTCTCTCATGATAATACTCATATCCACCCTACAGCCAATTCCAATATATATACGACCACAGTACGGATGAATATCCCGCAATTGGTGTCTTGACCGCTCACAATAGAGATATATGGGCAAAGGTACGTGCTCTTTATCTCGCTAGCAATCATCATGCGTCGTATCTTCGAGCTTTCTGAGATCTAACCTAATTATAGGATTTCGCACTTCTATCCTCTACTCCTCAGAACGCAGCTCTCTTTCGCGAAATTCATTCATCAGCTTTTGTGGTATCTTTAGATGACTCAACACCACCCCCAGAGAACGATGTAGATGTTTCGAGGGCCCTGTGGCATGGAACACTCGCGGTGAGTGACATTTGGTGGTTGAAGACACCTCGTCGTCCTCCGCTTAATCGTTTACTCATATGTTCACAATGCTATACGTAGCCGTCCACAAGTCCAACAGGCGTCTCACGAGCCCTTTCCTCGCGCTACGTCGATAAACCCCTCCAATTCATAGTGTTTGATAACTGTGTCGCTGGGTTGATGGGAGAGCACAGTGTTATGGATGGGACGCCCACCATCCGCTTATGTGACGAGCTACTGGGATTCATGGCGGATCCAAAGTCGGATTTCCAGCTATCGCCTCCGGCCCCCATCATCGCAAACCCGGAACCTTTGGACTTTGATCTGACATCCATCCCTGAAATCCATGGAGCAATGTCAAAAGCCCAACAGTTCCTGCATGATCTTGCTTCTTCGCAGTCCCTCTCCTTCCTGAGGACGAACTACGGCAAAGCAGCGATCAAGTCATTTGGTGTGGGTCCTGATGGATGGGCTCAGATGATCGTGCAAGTTGCATATGCACGGCTCGCGGCACGGTTCGGTGACGAAAACGGGCGAGTCACACCGTGGCCTGTGGGTACGTACGAGGCTGCTACGACTAGAAAGTTCTACAAGGGACGTACGGAAACCATTCGGGTGGTAAGTAATGAATGTGTCGCGTTCGTGCGGGCAATGCTGGGACAGTCTGGTGAGTTGCGACGTTGTTTCTGGTTTCGCGATGATCTTGACTGTGTTCGATGTTCGACGATCAACTTAGCAACGAGGGACGAGAAAGTGCGATTGTTAAGAGACGCGGTTAAGAAGCACACGCAGCTTGCCCAAGAAGCTGCAATGGGCGAGGGTGTGGACAGACACATGTTAGGTTCGTGATCTATTCTCCTCAGGTTACCGATTAATTTCGTATCGTTCACCAGGTCTTCGCCTCTCCAAACCATCCTCTTTGTCTGCACCAGCATTGTTCACAGACCCACTCTATACCCGTTCCTCGCATTGGACACTATCTACCAGTGCAGTTTTCAGTAGCCATATCGGAGTGTATGGATGGGGTGAAGTTGTCCCCGATGGGTTCGGAGTCGCTTACATGACCGGATTCAATGGTGCGTCTACATCACCGTGTTGCATTCTGATGAAAGGAAGGACGCTCACGTGAGGATGTCCTTGACCCACAGATTACCTACAGTTCACGATCACCTCTCGTGCCGAAATGCCCAACGCAGAATTCACAAAGGAGATCGGGAAAACTGCCGAGGAGTTCTACGAACTATTCGCCGGCTCTAGCCCTGCGTCTAAACCATGTGGCAGTCACAATGAAGGGCTGAATATCCAACCGAGACTTTAATGGTGTGTGATCCGGAATTTACGATCTGGCGTCAGGCTGTCTCTTGCGTCCGGTGCGATACGAGAGTGGTGGTGCAGTTACGTGCTTGCACAGACCATCTCAAAGAACTGCGGAAGGTTAACAACTAAATATTTTTGAAGTAATGAAGAACCTGGTTCTACATGACAGTATGAATGGACCACGATGATGGAAAAGTCAATAATCGTACTCAGATATAAGACTTTATGCTTGAAGATGTGCAATTGCATTGAAATGGACAAGTGGAACAAGTGAAGAACAACAACAGAACAGACAACACGGGGGACAAGATATCTCACGAGCATATTTACTCTTCATCTTCATCCTCTTCGATCACTGCCTTGGATTTCTTCGCCCGAGATGATGTAGCCCTAGGCTTCTTGGCAACAGCAGCCTGCTTCATTGACGCAGGACGCTATCAATACATCAGACCACGAAGAAGACATTTAAAACCTGCAAACCTTTCTCTTCTTGCCGGCAGACTCGTCCACATCATCATCCTCTTCATCTTCCACCTCGGCCAACTCCTCCGCAAAATCCTCGCCCGAGGCCTCAGATTCATCCTAATGGTTGAAAAGTAAACTCAGGATAATAAATATTTTCAAGGATCCATATTATATCTGACCTTGGCGGCCTTTCTCTTCGTAGAGGCCTTTTTGGGAGCGGTTTGCCGTCGACTCGTTCCTTTTGGTTTCTCTGCACCTTCATCACCGTCACGTTTCTGGAACATAGATGAAGACAATGCTCAGAGACGAGCTATTCAGCGGACCTTGGCGCGGGGCTTCTTAGCAGGGGCACGCTTTTTTTCCTCGGTATCCTCAGCCTCGTCCTCGGCTTCCTCGTCGGTCTTCTTTGGCTTGGTTGCACGTTTCTTCTTTGGTTTCTCCTCTTCGTCCCCCTCAGCTTCATCCCTTTTCTTGGCAGGGGCACGCTTCTTCCTGGGCTTCTCCTCGTCGTCCTCTGCGTTCGTGGAATCAGCTGGTTTTCGTGCGGTTGGAGGGATGTCTTCGTCATCGACTCGTCCTTGCTCCCATGCACGTCGCACGCGTTCTTGATCTTCCTCATTGAGGGCCTCAAACCCGTCGAGGTCATCGGGACTGGAGAACTTGGCCTTCATATTGGTTATAATTCTTGGGGTAGTGCATCCCCAATGACGCCATGCGCTACAGAGCGACAAAAAGACACCATAGGTCAGAATGAGCCACAAGAGAAGGGCGGGAACATACAAGTTAGTGTTACCCCTGAAGTCGACGATGGAGCCGACCCGCAAGGTACCTTTGAGGATGGGTGTTCCTGAAAACCTCATGTACGTCGACTTCATATTTGCGTTGGACACTTTCTCACCTGTGCAAGGCTTTGCACCTTCGTGAGGACAAAAAATAAGCATCAGTGATTGTGGTGACAAGGGGTCTAGTTCAACACACCTTTGCATTTTGCACGAGCCGAGCTCGCGTATTCGAGGCGATAACCACTCTTTTTAGTCGCTCCCTCGTTGTCAGACATCAGCTAGAGATGCGGGTTGGGTTTGGAATGGAGGTGTGGATGAAAGGAAAACAGATGGGGGTGGTTCATCTCGACGCGATGTGGTTTTGTTGAACCGCCCTGTGCCTTCAAAGTCCGACCCCCGTGTTGCAGTTACAGCGCACGGACCTCTTTTTATTGTGCTCGCTCATGCGCTGGTCGAATTTATTATGAGTTTCTAAGGATCATAGTCGAAAGTAAGTCACGACCTCAGACCTGGTTTATTTGTCCAAACAATGGTCGGGGAGCACGACCTCAGGCTACCTTCCTTCGCTCTACTACAACTACAACGACGTCAATGAACTATTCAATCTGATGCTACATGCATCGTATATGAAGTAAAAGTTCGGATTTACTAGCATAAAAGTATACTGTCTGGTGGTTCGCTCCCCCATCCCGAGGATAATTAGCTCTACATTCGAATCCCATCCATATTCACAAAATCGTACGTGTGCATTCCACCCCCAGAATCGCCACTGGGAAAAGATTGAGATGGATGCCATCGTACAGGTGATTGATACGTACATGATAAGTGGAAACTCCCCGCTCTGGCGGTCACCAACAGAAAAGTGGGCAACGTCGAAGTCAGTCCTCCCTATGACCGTACCTTGGATCTCGTTCGTGCTTCCTAGAGATGGCTCCCACAACCGTACGCAGCCTTGGCAAGCAGTCAGTCGCCGACCGATTCGACCAAGTTCATTTAACAATTGACCCACCATCATTACCCCCACTCATGATCCCAATCCTATCCCTACCTTGTATCCACTTGGCCTCGACAATACCAAACACTCTGCCCCCGACAGCATCTGAATCATGGTGCTCGAACCGGCAGAGTGGTCCGCGCGATAGCGCACGCGCGTCGTAAACGTGCAGTGCATTGTCGTTTCGCGCAACAGCGAGGAGACACCCATCAGGTGAAAACGAAGCTTGATTCACCTCTTCTGAATCACCTAGTTCCTGATTGGAGCCAGCGTGTGGTCGCACTTGGAACTTCTCGAGCTCTTCCGTCTCGTAGGCTTCTTTTAGTTTGCGGCGAACATCGTAGAGGCGGACAGGATGTGTGCTATCTTTGCCGCACGTGAACAAAGCCAATGTCGTCCCATCCGGACTGAGAGCAGCAGCATCCCCGGATTCCGTGGCGTCAAATTGAACTACCTGAGTCCCCCTGCGAGTATCAAAAGCATGATGGAAGCCACTGTCATCGTTACCCGTTGATTCGGAAGACGAGAATAACAAGTGTTTCGAAGGCCCGTCCCCCCACACAGTGGAACCTGCGGCATGGTCGGATCCTCTTGGCGCCACACAGAGTTTTTTGTATGGAACATGTGCATCTATCATATCCTCGAAGAGGTCTTGAGAATACAGCCGAACCGTACTGCAGGACATCTATTGAGATGTGGATGTGTAAACATGCGACACTACGTACCCATTACGACAAGTAATCGCCAGCATCGAACCATCAGGGGCATACAATAAATCTTGTGGTCTGGAATCAAATGTTACTGTATTCGAGTAAGGGAAGCGCGAGAATGAGAACGAGTGCGATCATAAGCACGATAAACTCACTGGAACGCATTGCGACCAAACCCCTGCGCTCGTCATTATCATCGTGATCAAGTATCTCCCACATTTTGACGACGCGATCGCAGCCCGAGGACAGAAACTGCCTTGGGCTGTACGATGCTGTAAGGTACCCATACATGGAAATTATCGCATGTAACTCACTTGGATGGATTAAACGCAATATCGAATACAGTGTAGTACTTCATTACTAAACCTGGGACAGTTCAGTAGCCTTGGTGAAATTCCTATGAGCTCGAAGGGAACTACTGCTCACCGCGAGATGTCTTGCATGGGTGACAATGCGCCGGTACCATATATACTGGTTTAGAAATTTCAATGAAGTGTATCGCAGGGTACCACAGAACCAACCTCCGCCATGGTGATAGACGACCAACGAGCCTGGTTTGTTCTCTGGAGGAGGCGGCCGATCTTCACGTTTAATGAAGCACGCTAGTAAGTCTGTGACCCGGACACTTTTATTTGGTACTAACCATCATCATCATCATCGGATTCGTCCAAACCACCTTCCGCCGCTGCGCAAAGTACTACACTACCTTGTTTCTGGATGATCTTATTGACCGCTGTGTAACCTAGGTTAGCTGGGCATCCAAGCTTAACAATGTGTGCAACACTTGCATCCAGACGCTAAATGAGGATACTTTGCGGATAATTCGAGCTTGGTATATCCTTTCTCGTGATGAATATTGGGTGGACGACGAGGGAGGAGCCACTCTTGTCTCCGAGCATGATAAAACGGTTTTGGAAAGTTGGTAATGCCATAATTCTTAGACACCTAGAATGCACTGCCTAAGACGAGGTCGGATTCAATCGCGTGAAAGTGTTGTGCTCACTGTTCCCCACGGGCCCGCTGAAGTCCAGTCAAATGGAAGATGACGGTAATCAACAGGAGGTTTCTGTCGAGGAAGATGTAAAAGAGGTAGAGGTCGTGGTTTGGACGGGTTACTATCGGGCGCGTGCACTGGCGTTAAATCTTCTGCTTTGTTTCTTTCTGGTAGGGGAACCCACTGCGACGAAGCGATTCCATGAGCATTTTGACTCAGAAGCCATGATATGCCACATTACATTTGCCTCGTTTGAAATGTCCAATGAGGCCAGAAGATCCATACAGTCATTGTCGTCACCATCAGAATGATTCCAGTCAGACGGGCTGAGTGAATGGAGCTCAGCATGGAAGGATTCAGCCTCCAATTTAGGTATGTTCCCTGGGTCGCTAGATCTGTCTTCTGTGACATATGGTGATCCAGTGTGTCCGTCCATTTTTTGCCTCTGGGATGTAATCCGTATGACTGGTCACGTAGACGAGTTGCTTGACGCACCTTGGAGGGCCAAACTTCAGGCTCGCTGTCGGAAATCTCGATAACTTCAACTTCTGGGGTGTGCTCCTTGCGCTTCAATTCATTATGATTTTTCACTGCGTCCGTAGCCATTTTCATAGCGTCAGCTGCGCGCTTCTTAGTGGGACGGGCGTCACTCAGTGCTCTCCGCGATACCAATTCCTTTAGTGGTGCATCAGACTTGTCCAGACGCAATACCGAACTGAACAGACCAATTGTGCGGTACGTTGGAGCTCGGTGCACTGGTCCATTATCGAAAGAGAACGCAGGCTGGTTTGCGAATGTCTGCCAAGTTGCCACGTCCGTCAGCGCGGTGCAGAGAATCGCAAGGGTTAATCAGCCAGGTTACGGAAGGCATGCTCACGATCTGTGTTGTGCGGCCCGAGAGGACGACGCGACGGGAGTGTCTTCGCTATCTGAGTCGACGAGCGAGATGGTGACTGGGTCGCGCGAGCGTCTCCTGCGACGTGGAAATGGGAGATGACCGTTACGACCACAACGGTGTACGCCAGAGTAAAAAGTGTCTTCTAAGTCGTCGACATCAATCACCTCGCGCTTGTTGAGCGGCCCCGACATATCGCGCAAAACAAGTGTAGGA
>JBBPUP010000155.1:0-17105 GCA_038094735.1 Exsudoporus floridanus
ACTGTCACAGCGCGCTCGCGAACGGCGCCCATGCTTCGCGGCGGTTCTTCAAATTCCCATTCGCATGCGAGTTTGCACTATGCGCCTCCGCCCGTGCCTGCTCTTCCTCGTACCCTCTCTCCCTCACCCGTCGAACCATTCCCCCGCTCACCTACCGTGTCGGTGTTCTCAATACCAACGACGTCGGGGCGGAATTCAATCGGGCACTTCAATTCCACATCACATCTCGTCCTTTCAGGTGCTGCCTCGTCGCTCGCTCTGGTTCCTCCCTCTCCACCTACCCAACGTGAACGGCGGCGTCTTCGTAAAAAATCGCGGCCACCGCACATAGATAACAATGTCTTTGAACTCATCGAAGAACATCGCGATTCATCATCTCCGCCGTTGCCTCCTTCAACCCCTGAAAGAGCTTCTTCTCCACCTATGGTTCCTATGATGCCTTCTTCCTCTGTGGAAGCTACCCCCCGAAGCGTGGGGTCCAAAACGCCACTCTTGTCACGCATCGGTTCCGTCAAGAAATGGGGCGTTAGGAGGAAAAGAGCGAGCACGGGTCCTGTAGAGATGACCATGCAAGAGTTTGGCACATCGAGTGGAGGTATCGTGGAAGACGAGACGACACCCCGACCCCCAAGTTCCCTTGAACAAACACAAGCGCAAACACCTTCCAACCGCAATTCCCATAACGCTAGCGAGACGCGTTCTCCTTGGTTTTTTCGTCCTGGCGGCGCCCATTATGGGGCTGGGTCTCCGTCGCCGGGACACGCTGAGCTCAAGCACGAGAAGAGTTTAGATCAGGCTCGGTTGAGACCCGGAGCAGGAGTTGGTGGGAGCCAGGGAAGCGGCCAGGCCCCCGTGACGCCGAGCAAGAGCAGGAAGTTGTCGAGACGGAAAGCGAGTGGCGTACCGCTCGAGAATACAAGTAGCGGGGAGCTCACGGGCGATGGCTCGTCTGCCGCGTCGGGCGTGATGGGGCTTGGGAAACCGTCGCTTGGGCCGAGACGACCGACGTCGATGCAGGTGCCCAACGGAGCTACTCTGGGGATCGGCAACGGGGGCAACAAATTTGCATCAATCGGCACCAGACACGCATCATATGGGTCCTCCATCGGTCGAGCGTCTTCCTCGAGAGTGTTCTCAACACCCACACCGACGGAGAGCACGGAAGATCTCCCACCGATGCCCGCACTCCACCAGCAAGAAGGCTCCAGGAGTTTCATGGGCAGCGTACGCAAAATCAGCCTTGTGGGCGGGAAGAAACACAAGAAGAGGAAATCCTCTGTCGAAGTTGCTTACATACCTCCCGTGCCTGCGGCTTTACCTCAAAATGATACCGGCGACAACGAGGATCGAGAGCACGATACAGATGGAGACGCAAGGATGCACACCCCACCACGAGCTCATACACCCAACTTGTTACCCCCGATCGAACTGCATCCTCCATCACCACCACGAGCGATCAATGGTGTGTCAACAGCCCATTCGATTCCTATGAATATAACCGATGGGATCGAACCTATGATGCCCTCGATAAGCGCACCTGCTGCCACCACGATGTCTCCTGTCATTTCCTCTGCGTCCCCAGTGGTGTCAAATAAAGCAACATCAAAAACACCCTCGTCACCGCAGTCAGCGTCGTTGGGCCGTACTTCACAAGCCCCTAATTCGCCACCTTCGAATGCCTCTATACCGAGACGAAATTCCTTGGGCGATCTGAAGATCCCTGCGAGAATAAGTCAGGCGCAGATCGGACTGAAAAGAGATTTGGGGATGGTCCGAGAGTTTGCAACCAGTATTGACCGTGAGTGGTTCTCGGTGTTCTACCCCGGGAGACGTTGCCCGAAACTGATTCATGGCGCCTCTACTTCATAGGACTGAAGGAGCTGCAATCAACCTACTATTATCTGCTCGCCGAGGTGCAGACCATTCTCGAGAATGCTCCACCATCTCGGGCCACGTCTCCAAACGTGTTCAATCTCGTCCGTCCGCGCTCTCGGCTACGTTCCAATACTTCACCACCGGCAAAAAACTCCTCACATTCTCCGGGATCATCTTTGGACCACAAACATATCGCTACCACTCTCCGTACCATCACCGTCAAGTACAGAATATCATGGGAATGTGCGGAATTGCTGATTGAACTTGGTGGGGGCACGCCTTCTGCAGCTTCTCCTCCGGCATCCGCTCCGTCTTCAAGCCTCTCGGCCCCAACTGTGTCGATGCAAGCAGAGCTCGACCGTCGTAATAATCGCGAAAGAGCTGTGACGCTCTCTGGTGAAGAGTCGAAGTCACCTCCAGTGGCCTTGATAAGTAACGCCACGACATCGACATCGACGTCCGGTCCTCCCACCACCTCGTGGCGCGCATCAACGGGCCGGCATGACCTCAGTCAACGGCAGCTCATCCTCCTTCGTGATATGCTCAATAATGGCGAGCTCCCCCCCGACGATGATCCTTTGATCGAGGAGAATTTGGATAGGAATTGGCGATGGGGCGATGCAATGAACAGCACGGTCACGTTACCTTCCGAAGAGTCCGGGTCTCGCGGGGTCGAGCATGGGGAAAGTGGGAAAAAGAAGCGACGTGGAAGGATGGGGCTGACTGGGTTGAGGGATATGCTAAGAATGCTGAAGTGGAGTCATTCTGAGCAGTCTGCGACATCACACGTCCCTGCTCTCCCAGCCGTCCCCTCAACCGCTTCACTCAGCACTGAATCTTCCCATTATTCGCATCATTATCCACATGGCCAACTAGTAGCGAGTGGCGCTCGTAGGGCATCAAAGACAAGCACTGGACCCGAATCGATCCGGTCTACGAAGGACACGCCAGCGAGTCCTCCATATGCTGGACCACCTTTGAACCATAAATCATCTCCTCGACGGCCTTCGCTCGCGTCGATTTTTAGGCTAGGACAGAAAAACAAGAGTGGGGCGTCCTCTTCCGCGGGGGAGTCGTCACAAGACAGCCGGAGCGATGTGCGAAGTGCCAGCCGGGGGAGTAACGCGACGGGAGAAGAGGATTGGGACCGGATAGATGCAGCGATCGACCTGGACACTGCAGCGCAGGTGTTGGGAATCGAAGGCCCCGCGACCATCAAAGGACGCAAGGGGCGAATGTCGTCGTTCCTTTCAGAGCAGACATCAGGGCATACTCCCGGACCGACACAGCGACCGGTGACACCGCGCCATGGCCAGGACACGAAGCAAGCACTTCGGTTGCAGGCAGAAGCGTCACCGCGATCCATCCGGCCGATGCGGTCGACGCGTCTGTCGAACGTGGAAGAGGTGGAAGACGGGGAACGATCAGTTTCGTCGGAGGGTAAGGGCAAGAACCGCGTGTCGCTGCCTCGGACGAGTCCACATCGACTGCCTTCGGCTGGACAAATTCTGGGGAGTGGTCGGACGGGATCCGTACGTAGTGCGCCGCCGCAGCCAGTCGACGATCTGCATGCACTTCCCGAGATCAAGCTGTCGATGACGCCGGAGAACATCAAGCCGCTGCTAGAGAACGCAAAGGAAGTGCATGTGCGATGTCATGAATGTATCCGGGAGCTGCGTGTGCTATTAGACGCGATGTCGACTGGTGTGGCGTTTGCGTCCAGTTGAGCGTTGGCATCTCCATAGGGTTTTGCGAACGTGATGTAGGACACTTTTCTCTCGCGCGTATACTTCTTGGTTAACATTGACATTTTTTTTCCTCCTTTGCGGTTACACGTTACATTTGTAGAGGCATTTCTGGAACGGAGTAGGCTACCTGCAACAATTCCTCTTTTCTTGTTTGTCTCTGCGACAATGTTCACACCTTTTTTTCTTTTTCTTTTGTTTATCTCGCCTCACTGCTATCCTGACTCCTGTCTTGACCATCACACAAGGACGCTACGCTTTCTTCTATCGAACGATGCATACGCGTATATACGTACATAACGTGTAACTCACGAACTGACGATATATAATGTTTTAACGCACATAAACAGTTGACCGGACTGGATCAGTCGCAGTGTATCGACGGTGCTCGTCCCGTTTACGTGGGAACAGAAACAAAAGTATCTTGACTACATGATCGACGTGCGCCTCGTAAAGTCGTATAGCCTTAGTGTTCGCAGTTAGTACTTGGATTCACGATGAACAAGAACACCATCGAAGCCTGAGTTGCCGTTCTTTAAGTTCGATTGACTGCCCTCCAATCCCAATATTGTTCGTGCGCATAGACATCCTCAGTGACCGTTGAGTGAATATCCTTGGGCGTCCCGAAAGTCGTATACCACTATGAATAGTGGTGCGAGACGACCTAAGGTATCTATGTACATTTATCGCAGTAAATCACCTCGATCTACGCGTCTCATCCCCAGTGCGTGAACCAAAATAAAACCACCCGGGAAACGCAACCGAAAGGATGGTCTTGCCAGGCCCTCGCTAATGTGATCCAATGAACTCAATAGGTAAGTGGAGTGGAAATGCGTGTACCGTCAGACGGAATGTCCCAGCGGAGGGTGGAGATGCATCATTTGCTTGTTGCGCCAAATAGGAAACGAGCCGTCATGACAGCGCATACTAATAATGAGAAGAAGACGCACTGAGCCCGCTTCTGTTGAACCTGCAGCGACTTGCCTACCATGGGAGGCATCCGATGATTCGGATGTCCGGGATAAGCCTGAGCAACCTTGGGAGTCGATTTAGGCTGTCACACCCGACGGATCGCTGCATACAAACCTGAGAAAGGAGGCTCTGGTGCTCCAGGGGATGTTGCGATCATTCGCTAAGATGATATGTTGAACGCACTGTTTCCGATCGTCTATCAAGGAAAAGCACTCCACTCAATGGCTCTCGCTGACCTGCAGTCATCCACGAAGATACCTCGTTTACGGCATCGACTCTCGCCGGTGCCTGGGAACGAGAATGATCATCGGCAGCTCGACGCAACTCTCTGGGAACAAGATCGAGCGTGTCCGGAGTGGGATCCTTGTTACCTTTCTTTTCCTTGTAGGTAACCACCTAAGGTTTTTGAATATCATAATATCTTGAGACAACCTAGGAGTATCGAAATCGTCTTCTGGACATGCTGCTGAAGGTGATGTCACAGGTGGGCAACTGACGACTGTTGGGACGTACCGAGTGGCGGTGCCTCGTCCTAAGAGGAATCCGCAGAGGAAACCAGGGACAGCGACTCTAGCAGTAGTAGCACAGAGAAGAGGAGAAAGTAATCATCACCCACTTCATCATAATCAAATTGAGCAACAAGTGTACTCGATGGTATCCCAACCTATGCCGTCGTGAGAACAGCTTTCCATGCGGAGGGGAACGTTGTACATAGTATAAGTGGCCATCATTTCTCGTAGACTCGAACCGAATCATGTTCGGACACGTTGCGGCGAGAATTTCGCTGCTCTCACCGTATTCTTGTGGCAGTGGCACAAACCAGTACTGAGGTCGATCATGACGAGAAGTCGGGCGAGCATCCATCGAGACCATCCTGGTGCCTCTTTGCATCGAAGTCAACTCCGGTGACGATTCCGTCAATACCTTCCTTGTGCGGAGAAACCTGTTCGTATGTCTGCGTCCCAGACAATTACTTCGGCCCGGAATATTCCAGCCCGGTATCCATAACGGCTTACAATGGTGAAGGGCTTGTACTCGACAAGTAGTGAGGGGGGGATTTGAAATCACATGCAAATGAACACTAGTTCATCAGCATTGTCTCGACACTGCCTGGAGCAGCAAATGTTGCCAAGAAGTGAGAGAGGGGGGATTTGAGACCATGCACAAACAGGAGGGAGTGAGAGGGGAAAGAGCAGCATGCTGACAACTGGAAGTGGGAGGGGGAAGGGTGAAACTTAGGACACAATCTCAAATGCATGGTGATCAGCATATTTGTTGATGTAGTACAAATGAAAGGAATTATATGAGTTGTATGGCTGGATTTCAGGGGAGATATGTCAAGTTCTATAGACTGGAATCAGGTGAGCTGCATGATATATAGAATCAAGATGAATGATAGAAATGTCAGGTTGTCAGCACATGGTGTATCCTGGCTGCACAACCCACATGCTGGTATCATGGTTGGGTTCATTGGACAGAACAAACCAATGCACAACTGCACACAGGACATGTTTGATTGTGTTGGATAACCAAGTCACTGTAGGATTGTGGAGAGCAAAGGAAAAAAAGGTGAGAATATGAACAACATCCATTCCTCACATGACTAGAAGCTCAGGGTCTGTCATTACAAAAGCACAGTTGCATCTGGGATGAGTGCCATGCCATAATGGGCAGGATTGAATGATTTCTCACTTCATCCTGCCAATTCCACTGATATCACTAGGGGCATAAAAGGTTAAGGACATGGAGTTGAACACCTTAATTTTCCTGCTATATTTGGGGCATTTACTGAGAGGCACATCATCAAGGTTGTGCAGGTCATCTGGATATTGCTGCTGGAAGAGGAACTGCCTGAGCATTTCTGATAGCCAAGGGATATGAAGCTCATTACTGAGCTCATCAATGGTTCGGGAGCATTTCCATTCCAAGCAACTCATTAAAATGTCACAATGGACAAAAATCCACTAAACTTATGGGGGACATGAGCAAGTGTGACACATGCCTCAATACTTGTTGGGTCATCAACTGGCATACTCTCATTGTTATCTTGTTGTACATCTGTTTCTTCAGCACCTTGATGCTCACTGACTTGAGTAGAAGCTAGATCTTGTTCTGGTACTAGGTGCATGTTTGCATTGTTGGCTTGCTCTAACCCGCTCACATTAGTTTGGTGGACAAGTGATGCTAGAGAGTACTGTATCTAATGTACATACTACCATAGATGTACATGAACCATTCCTCATCCCATGCTGATTGAAGTCCACTTGGGCTCTTGCTAGCTTGTCCAACTGCTGGTTCATGAGTAACATTTGACTGAGCACATTGTGGTGATCCAAGCACCAATATGGTTCCTTCACTGCCTTGATGTGTTTAGACTCTGTGATTGATGAATAGAGACCATTAGGGGCACCAAAGAGGCAGATCAATTCAGGATAGTGTTTCATAGCATGTTGTTGAGGGAGGGAGAATGTTGATGCAATGTTGGGGTGGAAAATCTTTTAGCTTTTGTGAAATTGTTTCAGCACATCTTCGATATCCATAAGTGAGTGGTCTGTGGTTATGTTGTGCTGCACAAGGTAACAAAACTCAAGGAAGGAGTGGAATGTCTGCACTATTTCTTGTGGAACATGCCTCTCAATTGCAGGGAGGTAAACCTTCGAGTAATGTATGACATTAGTACAGATGGTGTAAGATGACAAGAGTTACATACCTTCATTAGAGCTTTCAAGTCATTGCCTGTCCACTGTTTAAAGTGGTGCCCTTGTGGAAATTGCCTTAGTCCTGAAAAGGGAGTGATGGCCACAATCCTCAATTATAAGCTAAGCATGGTATTTCAATGTCAGGACAAAGAACACTTACCTATGGTCAATATCATCCAACACTGAGTCTGCTTCCCCTCCATACCAGGCTTTGATGTATGTATTGCTCAACCCACTCTACCAAGTGGTCCTTGAACACCCCTTTAATTATTTGATGGAGTAAGTTGGATGATAGTAATTTATGTATATCTGCATGTGGGAAATCATTTGTGAACAGCTGTAAAAAAAAAAGAAATGAGATGCATTGATTATGAGCTGACCATACATATAGTACCACTAGCTGAGTGACAATCCCATACTTTGTTATGTCAACCATGATGTGACAAGTGATGCTGGATCTTGTCAGCTGGTTCCACCAGCACCAAGGTGTCACTACTATCCTAGATAGTAGGTAATGGTTCTCAGAACCTCACCTATGTTATGTCAACTGTGACATATCAAGTGATGCTGGATCATGTCAGCTGGTTCCACAGCACCAAGGTGTCTTGATAGTCCAAATGACTAAAGGTAATGTTTTTAGAATTTTACCCATTATTGGGGACTCTTGGTTATGCTTTGTGGTGAAGTAGGTCATGACCTACAACTGTGGTGATATCTCCCATGCTGGTTTGGCTTGGAACTCCTACACCTTCCTTAGAGTGATGCAGTCTCTAAGGCCTATTATAGGTAGGGCGACATTGAGGTCAGTTATTCAAGACAGTGGCAGTCCTTCTTGGTTTATGGCTGATCCCCTGAAACACTACAATAAAGGGGTAACATGGATTAGAGAGTCTGTTATGATGCAGAGATCCCAATTGAGCAGAACCGAGAAGAAGTGATTGAATAGTGTAGATCAAGGTTGGAGATATAGGGGAGATCTAGCTACTTAAATAGGGTGGATATAGATTAGGGTAGGCTTCTCTAATCTAGATTGGGAAGTTACTAAATATAGTAACTGTTACCTATAAGAGAAGGTAATTAAAGGGTGAAGTCTGAAGAAATAGAGAAAGGAAAGAGTGATCATTGGAAGAGTCTGTTGATCACATACTCAAGGCTATGATCATCACATATTGTTGTGGAAGAAGCCATTGATTGGGGAGGCAGAGTAAGGTGGGGAGATCTGAAGTGGTGGTGACAAGGATGATCTGGTGAGGTGGTAAAGGGAGAGAGATCCAGGATTAGAGGAAAGGGGAGTGAATGGAAGGGTGAGCCCCTCCAATGAACTGGTCCCACAGTTCATCAGAGATCCCCTTGTCATTGATAAGCAAGTCCCACAGTGGTGAGGACTCAGGGGAATCTAAAAAGAAAAAGTCGTACTGGGTGCTGGCCCAATGTCACTATATGTAATAACCTGTGGTGGGGACTCTTGGTTATGCTTTGCAGTAAAAGAGGGTGCAATCTTTAACTGTGGTGGAATAGTCTCACCCACAAAGGGGACTCTTGACTCTGCTCAGCTGGTGTGGCCTGAGCCTCCTATTCCTCTCTTAGATGATGCAGTTCTAAGGCCCTTTACAGGATAAGGTAACAGGGTGCTACCATGTCTCACCTGTTCTAAGGCCTCTTGACAGAGCAGAAGTCTATTGCAGCCTAAGTGGCAGTTCTTAGATTCCCTGATAGACTTTGATAGAAATGAGCTTGCAGATCTTGATTAACAAGAAGATCCAAGCAAGTGGAACTGAGATCAATGAGATGAATAGCATAGATCAAGGTTAGAGTTACATGGTGTGATCTACATGTTTAAATAGGAGGGATCTAGATCTAGGGCAGGCTTCAATCTAGATATGGAAAACTACTAAGTATAGTAGTTATCACCTATAAAGAGAAGGCAACTGAAGGGTGAGTCCAACACAAATGGAAAGAGGAGAGAGTGATCATTGGAAGGGAGGAGCAATCATCAGAAGAAATGAGTGATTATTGGAAAGCCCAACAATTGGATGGGGTGGTGTATGTGACAATCATATCACCATTGTAGGAGAAGCCACTGATTGGCAAGGCAGTGATAAAGGGGGGATCCAGAGGTGATGACAGCATGGATGTTATATCAACTGTGACATAGCAAGTGACACTGGATCATGTCAGCTGGTTCCACAGCATCAAGATTTCTTGACAGTCCTGAAAGACTGAAGGTAATGTTCTTGGAACCTCACCTGCTTGTGGGGACTTTTGGTTACACTTTGCGGTGAAGTAGGGCACGAACCTACAACTGCGGCAGTATCTCCCATGCTGGTTTGGCTTGGGACTCCTACACCTTCCTTAGAGTGATGCAATCTTTAAGGCCAGTTATGGGTAGGGCAACACTGAGGTCAGTCATTCAAGACAGTGGCAGTCCTTCTTGGTTTATGGCCAAGCCTTTGAAACACTAGAATAGAGTGGTGATATGGATTGAAGATCTGTATGATGTAAAGATCTCAATCGAGCGGAACCAAGATGAAATGATAGGATAGCATAGATCAAGGTTGGGAGATACAGTGTTACACATAGTGTACAAAGGAGATCTCAATACTAAGCAATCTTACACAGATAATACTCATCGTAGAGACCAACATCTGTAAAGCATAGTGTTACAGATGGTGACGTCAGGTCGGCACCCGATCTATCATTTTCCTTTCTAGATGCCCCCGACTCCCTGCCACTATGGAACCTACTCATCAATGACGAGGGGATCTCCAACGAGCTGTGGGACCAGTTCGTAGGAGGGGCTCGACCCTCCACTTGGCAGATCCCCTTCTGATGGATCAACTCCCATTTCCAATCCACGGCTTCTCCCGCGATGATGAAATACTGTTCATCATTGCATCCTATCCAATCATCGCTCAAACCTATGCTCTTGCTGATCAACAGATACCGTCCAATGGTCGGCCTCTTTCATTTATCCTCATTTAGACTTACCTCTTCAGTTGCCTTCTCTTATAGGCAATAGTTGCTATACGTAGTAGCTTTCTGATATAATCTAGAGAAGCCTGCCCTTATCTAGATTCCCCCTATATAAGTAGCTAGATCGGTTCATGTAACTTTAATCTTGATCTATGCTATTCTATTACTTCATCTTGGTTCTACTCGATTGCGATCTTCGCTTCATATAGATCGTCCAATCTGTGTTACCCCTGCGCTAGCCAGTGCTAGCAACTTCTAGTGTTTTAGGGGCTTGGCTGTAAACCTAGAAAGACTGCCAATTACCTAGCATGACTGACCTCAGTGTCGCTGTATTCCGTAACGGGCCTAAGGAACCACATCACCTTAGGGAGGGATATGAGGCCCAGGCCACACCAGCCAGGTAAATACTGCCTTTTGCTTGGAGCATCCCCAGCTCAGTGTCGTGAAGCGTAACCAAGAGTCCTATGCCTAGTAGGTGAGGTTTCGAGAACGTTCTGTCTGTTATCCAAGAGTCCCACGCCTAGTGGGTGAGCGTAACAGTCGAGATACCTTGGTGCTGGTAGGAACCAGCTGATGTGATCCAGTGTCACTTGCTATGTCACAGTTGACATAACACATAGTGTTCTTGAGAGACTAGGGCTAAGGGCTAGAGTTGAGGGAGAGACTTGACTGAAGGGCTTAGGGATGTTGAGGAAGAGGCTCAACTAAAGGGCTAGGGATGAGACTTGAAGAGATGCTAATATTGCACAGATCAAGAGTGAGATTACTGGTACAAAAGAGACATATTTATAACTACAGGAGATATGCACAGACCAATGTGATGAGAAAGGGAAATTACTATACAAGGCAAGAAACTTCATAGAACAATGGAGAAGATGATATCATTGATAAGGGAAATGAATGACATCATAGGTCTAGAGCAATGATGTCATAGGTGACGTCAAGAGTCTAGATCAGATGAAGAAAAATAGTATGTGAGCTAATGATAAGAAGAAAATATACCATCATAGTAACTGTAGTATATTAGGTACTTTGAGTAGAGAATGACGAAAAGAGGAGGATATGTGGATGAAGGAGGAAAATTATAACATACAGGGGAGATCTAGCTATTTAAATAGAGTAGATCTAGATTAGGGCTGGTTCCTCTAATCTAGATTGGGAAGTTACTGGTTAAGGCAACTATTATCTATAAGAGAAAGTAACTAAAGGGTGAAGTCTGAAGAAATAGAAAAGAAAATAGCAATCATTGGAGGGGATCCATTGACCACATTGCTTGGGATCCTGATCACTGCACACCATTGTGGGAGAAGCCATTGATCAGAGGGGCAAGGCAAGATAGGGAGATCTGAAGTGGTAGTGAGAGGAATGATCTGGTGAGGTGGTGAAGGAGGGAGTCTGGAGTCAGAGGACAGGGAGGTGGGTGAAAGGGGGGCAGGTGAAAGGGGAGTGGGTGAAAGGGTGAGCCCCTCCAATGAACTAGTTCCACAGTTCATCAGAGATCCCCTTATTGTTGATGAGTAGGTCTCATAGTGGTGGAGATTCAGAGGAGTCAAGAAAGGAAAAAGATGTGCCAGGTGCTGGCCTAATGTCACCATCTGTAACAATGGAGAGATCTAGAATTAGAGGAAAGGAGGGCAAGTGGAAGGGTGAGCCCCTCCAACAAATTGGTCCCATAGCTTGTTGGAGATTCTCTTGTTATTGATGAGTAATTCCCACAGTGGCAGAGAGTTGGAGGTGTCTAGGAAAGAAAAAGAAATGTCAGATGCCAGTCTGATGTCACCATCTGTAACATACTTGTCCCATAGGGTACCTAACATAAACATGTTCATTTCCTGTAATCTCTGAATAAGTTCCTCTGTATGTTCCTGGCAGTGGTTGAGTGCATTCGAGTTGAGTTCACATCGATGGGCAAGACATCTGGTAGATAGATTGATTAAAATGCAAAGAGATTGATAGTATCTGCAAAACACACCTTGGGCACCAACCATGAACAATGCAAGATAAAAGAACTTGCTCCTCATAGTCCACAATGTAAGGGCCAAGTCCAAAAATAACCCTCCAATAATGGCCATCCCCAAAAAGCATGACCTCAGGTATTGTCATACCAGGTTTCAGGGATTGTAGGATCAACAATAGAGATGAATGAAAAAGTTGCTGCTGGAAGCAGTGGAAGTCATCAGTTTTGGCATGCTCCTTCATACAGTGACTCACAAAATTGTCCCAATATTTTGCACATTTTGATTGTTTATGGAATATAAACAAAGTGTTGGTGTATGAATGGAGCTACCCACCCTGGGCTATGTGCCCGAAAAGGAATTATGTAATTTGAATCAGTAACCATGGAGATATATGCAATTCAAAACTGATACTCATTGAGACAATTATATGAGTATATATTTGATATATCAGAATCTGATGCTCCACTGTTGCTATGGCAACAAATCATCTACTGATTGTTACTATGGTGATGTTATATGTCATAGGACCTATAGTCCAGCTATTTAACCAAGAGTTATATTCTCAAAACTCCACAATTCAACAATACACCCCATCTTCTCTGCTCAGAAGGAAAATATCCTCTCTCTTGCCTCCAATGGTCTTTCTGTCAGGCAGATTGCCTCCAGAGCTGGTGTTGGCAGATCTACTGCATCCAGGATACTTTAGGATATCCTTCCCAATAGATTGGTCCCTTCTTCTGGACATCCCTCAAAGCTTTCTACTCACTCTCAGCAGGCTATTATTACTCAGATTACTACTGGCAAGGCTTCTAATGCTGTTCAAGCCACCAAACACATCAACACCATCATCTCCAACCCAGTCTCCTCAGAAACAGTGAGGAGAGTTCTTAGGAAGAATTCATTCAAGGCTGTTGTGAAGAAGAAAAAGCCATTGCTTAGTGCAATGCATAGGAGAAAGCACTTGAACTTTGCTATGAAGTACAAAAAGTGGACTGTGGAGGACTGGAAGAGGGTAATCTGGTCAGATGAGACTAAAATCAATAGAATTGCCTCAGATGGAAGACAGTGGGTGTGGAAAAAGGCTGGAGAGAGATTAATTGAGAGGGAGATCCAGGGCACAGTCAAATTTGATGGGGGAAACATTATGGTATGGGGCTGTATGGGTTGGGAGGATGTGGAGAGACTTGTGGAGGTTGAGGGGAGGATAAATGCTGAGCAGTATGTGGACATTTTGGAGAACAACTTACTGCCCAGCATGAAGGAGAGTGGAATTTCTCTAAAGGATATCATTTTTCAACAAGACAATGATCCCAAGCACACCTCTAAAAGGGCCAAGGAATGGATGGAGGACAATAAAATCACTCTCCTAGACTGGCCTCCACAGTCTCTAGACCTCAATCTGATTGAACACCTCTGGCATCAGATTAAGAAAGAACTTTGCCAGTATTCAACACAGGCCAAGAGGATCTGGGAGATATGGGATAGAGTTGTAAAGGTGTGGGGAGAGATAGACCCAGAAGTGTGTCAGAAGTTGATTGAAGGTATGCCTAGAAGGATTGGAGCAGTTATCAAGGCCAAGGGGGGTCATACCAAGTACTGAAACTACATTTACTATATTTGAGACACACTCATATAATTGTCCCAATGAGTATCAGTTTTGAATTGCATATATCTCCATGGTTACTGATTCAAATTACATAATTCCTTTTCAGGCACATAGCCCAGGGTGGGTAGCTCCATTCATACACCAACACTTTGTTTATATCTGTTTGTGCTCTAGATATATTCCATAAACAATCAAAATGTGCAAAATATTGGGACAATTTTGTAAGTCACTGTAGCTTAAGTGACAAGTTAATACAGAATTGAGGAGCAAAGTTTATTCACATACTTTTTGGTTGTGCCAGGAATCCTACAAGAACCAGAATATCTCGGTGGACACATCTAACATTGTTGTGGACATTACTAATCGATAAATATAACAGATAAAAATCATTCTGTCCTGTTGTAACTGAGATGGTGGTTTTGTCGCTGCTAAGGATAACTGGAACAAAGACTGAACTATGCATTGCTAGGTCATCTGCAATGATATCCTGTCAACAACATTAGATGCAACATCAATGAACAATGCATATTTTACCCACCACTTGATTCCAGGCCCAGTTGGCTGACATAAAGTCAGACCAGCACCATTCATTTGTTCCTGTCATGAATTCATGATATGGATGAAGATCTAGTTGAGATTTGAAGCTTGGGTTGGATAAAATATTCTGCATGACCTTATGAGGGTCACAGAAATAAATGGTATAGTCATCTCTCATCCACGGTGGCACATCTGAATCAATGGGAGGCTGTTCACCTGTGTACCAAACACTGAAGCTCTCCCATTTAACATTACCAAGTTTGATTTCATCAATCACCTTGTAAAGTCATTTATGATCTGGTGGTTTGTATATGCTGCTCGAGTCATTGGGAGCAAATAACAGATGGCCATCTAGCTTGATCAGAGAAGCCACCCATATATCCAATAATGTGTTGATCTGCACAGCAGGCATCTGATTGTGTGTATACAGAAAGTCTGCAAGCTCATATTTGAGCCAAGTTTGAAATGGCATCCAATTACCCCATGAGTTCTGAGGGTGCAGTGATGGTATGCTGTTTTCCAGAAGAAAATTCCCTTCTGTATCACAAGGACAACCTATATGCATGTCACTAATATTCAACTTTAACTAGAGTCATATGCACTAACCATTGAGAATTTTGTGGTAATTATGGTAAAGTTTGTCTTCTGGACCAATGAACTCTGTATCAACAGATAAAGCTGGTGCCAGTGGTGGTGTAGATCCAGTTGTTGGAGATTCAAGTCCTGGACTGAACTATTGCCATTCTTCATCCTGGTCCTGCAAAAGTGAGAAACAGTGTCAAAAATGATGTTTTGCATTGATATGCTAAGTGAGCCCTGAATGATTTATGAACCAGTGTGTGTAATAGGTGCATGGGTAGTTGAGCAGCACTGTGCTATCTGTTTGCATTTCCAAGAATGCAGCTTAATGGGTCATAGTGGTGGTAGACTAGGGACAGGGCTGTCAGGTGAGATGGTCATAATACCCTACTTTTCAATTCAGCAAAAGTTCTGTGAAACATTATCCCATATGCACAACATATAAAACATGAGCTGATATTCAAACTTTTTTTAGAATCCATTCTTGACCATTGTGCTTTCCTCTTGGATATTGCACTGTGGACTTTTCTTCTTGACAATGGAAACTCCTACTTCTTGTAAGACACACCCTTCAAATGTTAACAAGCATCTGGGACTCCCTGACCTGCCCCAGAAGAAGCACTCATCTACTGAGAAGAAGAGTGATAATGAGTGTATCACTGCCACTCATGCTGAAAACACAGCTACTGCAAAGCAAGCTGTTCAAGACATTGCCACACTTGAAAATCATATGGCTGTGAAGCAAGCAGCTGTGACTGCTTGCATTGAACCCATTCAGCCACAACCATGGGTTGTGAAGAAAGGTGGAGTGAAGGGCAACACTTAGGCCACTGAAGGTAGTTGAAATGCTATGTGGATGTCAGTCAGCTAATGTTGCTACTTGATTACAGGACTTACCATAATGCAGGACAGTAAGAAAGATAGCAGTATCAATGGCATGGTCAAAGGGAGCACAACTAACTTTACAAAGAAGCCTCCCAAGAAGGCTTCTTTATGAGAGGCTGTTGTGCTTGCTTGTTCAGAAGAGGAATGTACCACTAATGGTGGGATGACAACAGGCAATGAGTTAGCAAGCACTGTGAGTGGAAAAGTGACTGCTGCAAGGTACAGTGCTTATCTCTCTTTTTGTTACATAATGCTATCACTGGCACTAATGGAAGCAACACTTTTCTTCTGGAACATCACCTGCAGTGACAGTTTGAAAGTGAAGAAAGAACTGGCTATTAGGATCACAAATTGGAGGAGTTCAGTGGTTGGTTCAAGGAAGAAAGTACACTCATACCTTGAGTCATTTGTCTAGCTTGCTAACTTTTTTGCAGTTGTCAAGGCAAGGAAAATAATTGTCAGTGATGATACACTGCCACAAACACAAGCCATGCCAGTTGAAGAGTTGGCTGGAGGCTTTGGTGACAAGGTGAATGATGGTCAGGAAAGGGCTGCTCTTGGCCATGGCACTGGAAAACCAGACCAGGTGCACCATCAGCTATCTACTTTCAGGAATGATACTCACTTACCTTCAGACCATTCTTGCTATAATCATGATGGCACTTGAGGAAATGGCTCTAGAAGTGCAGGCCAATGCAAGCTGTTCTCATTCCCTCAAGAGAAAATATTCCAAGCTAACTAATGAATATGTCACCTCATCTGAGGTAGAGGACCCAGTTTATGAGGACCCAGTTTTCGAGGAGTACTGTGACATCTCCATGGATGTTAACATCCAAGTCAGACATGCTGATGAAGGTGATGGGGATAAGATTGAAGATGATGGGGGCAAGACTGAAGGGCATGCCAGAGGAGACCCTTTAGAGGTTGATAGTGTGGATGTGAGAACCATCTGCACCACAACACAGGTAGGCCTTATGCTACTCATAGAAACAGTATTAATCAAACTTCCTTTCAGACTTCCATTTCCACAGAGAAGCACACCAAAAAAGTCAAATCCAAGCCAGGTAAGCCTCCCTATCAGCAATATGACATATGAGAAGCTGATCCAAATCAACAAATCCAGCTGGCATCATGGCAACAGCCATGTCAGAAGACTCCAGTGCTGCAACCATGTCCTCAACCACATCCTTGACTGATCTCCCTGCAGAGTTGTTCAAACAGGATAAGTGGAAGTACAAAGTCCTTCCAACATTGTGCCTCTGGGCAGGTGCACAAC
>JBBPUP010000155.1:17201-28814 GCA_038094735.1 Exsudoporus floridanus
GCCAGAAGACTCCAGTGCTGCAACCATGTCCTCAACCACATCCTTGACTGATCTCCCTGCAGAGTTGTTCAAACAGGATAAGTGGAAGTACAAAGTCCTTCCAACATTGTGCCTCTGGGCAGGTGCACAACCAAACATGTGGGGCATGCCCAAGAAGAAGGTTGTGGGTGTCCTCAGCTGCATTATTCCCATTGTTTCACCAGATCTCTCCAAAATGGTGAGGAAGCTCACTGCCCAGCATAAGATAGTGTCCATGGTGAGTCACTCCATTTGTATACATATAACTACCAATATTTGAGGTACTATCAGGCATATCAGTATCTCTGCAACTGGCAACACAGCATCAGATCTGCTGTCCTCTCTCTCTGTGCCAGCATTTTTAATGACCTCTCCCAGGAGAAGATTGTCAAACAAACTGATGTCTTGCTGATGCATCATGACTATTTGTACAAAGATATTGACTGTGATGACCCCTCAAAGGCTTTCAAGTCTGAATTCATCATCCAACTCCTTGTTTATGGTTATTTACCCTCCATCAAAGGCTTTGTGCATGTTGACAAGCTCAACATCTCAGCACTTTCCCACTATGGTATTCAAGGTATTTTGGGCCTTTGCAGTGCTGCAGTATTTATTTATTTTATTTAACTATGGCTGCTTCCCAGTGCTAACTCAATAATGCTGTTTACAGATCCAGCATGCCCTTTACCTTGTCAGCAAAGATGATCTTCTACAGGACACGAAAGGAAAAGGCACCATATGCATGTCTGCCACCTTTAACAAAGCGTCCAGCAAGGCCTCCACCACAACCACTGTATTTTCTGAGCAAAATTGGAGAGTAGCAATGAAGGGTCTCTTGGCTGCAGTGAAACATCATACTCCTGATGAACTTAATAGCATTTTGGAAGTTGCATGCAAGGCAGTGGGGAAGATTGCAGCAGTTATTGATGGTGCCTCTGAAAAAGCCAAGGAGAAATATGCCAACATCTGATTGTAAGTATCTACTTTTGTTACTGCTATCTTTTAATAGTTGGTTTTTTCAGAATTGGTCTTCCCACTCCCCCTCTTCTATTTGGCTGTTTCCTTGTTGCTTGGCCCATTCGTCTACAGTGGCTCAAAAAACTGTTCACATGTTTGGTCATTTTTCACTAAACACAATAACTCCCAATAGCCCCTAATCCTTGCCCTAAACAATGAGTATATAAAATCAGGTACCTACTCCTGGCTTTCTATGGGCACAAGGGTCAAGGGATTTGAATAAGGTTTGAGGAAATGGCAGCCACTTCAAAATGGTAACTCATGCGGACAGTTTTTTGACTTTAAATTTTGATTACATATATTGGATCCTAGCATGCTGTAATATGGTTACATACATTTGATAAGGATTCTATTATGTTACCTTTATGTAACTGAGGATCAGACAGCATATATAAACCCCACCATTCCATGTTCATCTTCCCACCTTCACTATGAAATCCATTTCTACCTCTCAAAGAAACAATATCATCTCTCTCTTCTCTCTTGGTCTTTTCTCTAGGAAAATTTCTTCCCAAACTGGCCCAGGGAAGTCTACTATATGCCAGGTTCTTCAGAAACTCTAGCCAGAGAAGACTAGGCTTCATGGTAGCCATCCTTCAAAGCTTACTCCTATCAACAAGAGGGCTATTGTTCAGCAAATCATTACTGGCAAGGTCAAGAATGCTGTTCATGCTTCTCAATACATCAATTTCATCATTGATGCTCCTGTCTGCCCTTAGACTGTGAGAAATACTCTCAAGGAAGCTTCATTAAAGGCTGTGGTAAAGAAGAAAAAGCCCCTACTATCCAGTGGTCACAAGACAAGAAGGTTAGCCTTTGCTCTCAAATACCAGCATTGGACTGTGGAGGACTGGAAGAGAGTTATATGGTCAGATGAGACCAAAATCAATAGGATTGGGTCAGATGGGCAAGAGTATGTGTGGAAAAAGAAGGGACAAGGGCTGATTGCTGGAGAGGTCAAAGGTACAGTCAAGTTTGAAGGAGATTCACTGATGGTATGGAGCTACATAGGGTGGAATGGAGTAGGGGTTTTGAGTGAGGTGGAGAGAAGAATGGATGCTGAACAGTATGTGGCCATTTTAGAGCAGGGGTTGCTGCAAAGCATGGAGGAATCTGGAATTCCAAAAGATGACACTATCTTTCAACAAGATAATGATCCCAAGCACACCTCTAGGAGAGCCCAAAGGTGGTTTGAAGAGCAGGGAATCAAGCTTCTGGACTGGCCTGCACAGTCTCCAGACCTTAACCCTATTGAATATACTTGGAATCACCTCAAGAGGTGCCTCTTAGCTTATGGGAGTGCTCCTACAGGAGTTCATCAATTGTGGGTAAGAGTAGTAGAGGAGTGGGGCAAGATTGATGAGGAGCAGTATCAGAAATGGATAGAAAGCATGCCTAGAAGGATTAAAGCAGTTATCAAGGCCAAAGGAGCTTATACCAGGTACTAGATATCCAGCTTTATATAAGATCAAAAAACTATCCACATGAGTTACCATTGTGAAATGGCTGCCATTTCCTCAAACCTTATTCAAATCCCTTGATCCTTGTGCCCATAGAAAGCCAGGAGTAGGTACCTGATTTTATACACTCATAGTTTAGGGCAAGAATTAGGGGCTATTGGAAGTTATCATGTTTAGTGAAAAATGACCAAACATGTGGACAGTTTTTTAAGCCACTGTATAATATCCCCCTTGTGCTTCTGATATATGGTACTTTTGTCTGCTTTTCTCCAGCTATATAACTTTTCAGCTTTCTTACTTTCTGGCTTTCTTACTTTCATGCATGCTCTTTTCTTTCTGCCTGTATGCTTTGATACTTGAATGTTTTACCTATGTGATCTGACTTTACACCTTTTAAAGTAAAATTCAGGCCCAAAGTAGCCCAAAATAGAAAATAAGCAAAATGAAAGCAGATGGATCTACTTTAAAATACACAATTTACTTTGATGTGAAGTGTGATGAAAGTGGTAACAAAGTGCCAGAAAGTAATGAGACAATTTGCTGATGTTATTTCTGCATATTAAACATTTGAGAAATCTGAACATCCTGTAAGTTTCAAGCAATATCTGTATTCTTCACTATCACTTACAAATTTGGATCATCATCAGGATTTGGACCACAGCCTTATCTATACTTGATGGCAATTATTTGGCTTGGTAACTGATCTAAGAGAGAATAAGTCTGGGTGTTACAATCTATTCTTTTCTTACTTACACATCTCTTCTCGATCCTTATCTTTTCCTTGCTTTCTGCCACTGGCATTGTTGGGCCATGCATGGTGGCATTTGTACCACATATTCCTTGTTTCTTCCATGCCTACCCTTATGTTTCCCATTTCTTCCATATGTTCTCATGCCCTTCAAGTATATAAATCTAGTGACATCCTGTATTTAGTCCTCATGCTAGTCTTGCTTGAACTTCCACCATCTCCTTGTCTCTAGCATGATCCCTTGGAATCCTATAAGTCTCTGTTCTACTTTGAGTGAACACTAGACTCTTTTCCTTAGAACCCTTCTAAAGTCCTTGGAAGCAGTGCCCATCATTGAAGAGTCCCTTCTGTTGCTGACCTACAGGAACTGTACAGCTCCCAGGATGTACAACACCAAATCTAGCTGATAGAGTAGAGACTAGAGATGATTTTCTGGAGGGAAACCCAACAAGAACTGGACTGGAGTTCTTGGGACATTCATGTTCAAGTATATATACTACTGTATATTGTTTGTATCTATGTACTACTGGTCTGTGCATAGGGCACAGGGTATGATGTCATAGCTACATTATAGATAAGGAATTGTTCTAGAAGGTTTTAGACAATGACGGTAATTAAGGGAATGTGTATAAACTCATCTAGAATCACAGAGATTAAATAAATGTGTAGAATATTCTAGACTGTTTCCACAGTCATGTGATAAAAGAATGATAAGGTCACATAATGTAAAAAGTACGTGATTGGTCACATGACTGTCACATGTTAGGTTAAATAAAGTACAGATTTAACATTACCCCCCCTCTATGGGTTAACTTCCAGGTGACTCCATGTGGAAACAGGCTCCATAAGGTTTTTATAGGGTTTAAATAGAAGATTGAAGGAAGCTTGAGTCATTCTCAGCTTCCAAGGTGCATTAGCATTCAATGCATAAAAGTCCCTTATTATGTCCTTAGCTGAAGCAAGGTTTGTTTTGGGCTCCCATGTATGTTCTTCGTTACTGTATCCTTTCCAATGAACCAAGAATTCCATATATTGTCCCTTGAGGCATGAATCAATGATTTGTTCCACCCCCCATTTCTCTTGCCCTTCATCTATGACCTGCATGGGTCCTGGTTTATAGACTGGCTGACTAGAAAGACGCTCTTTATAAGGTTTGACCCAGAATACATTAACTACCAGATGAATCTTCATCAATTTTGGCAGTCGGAGTTCCATGGCATTCTTGCCTTTCATAGATATAACTTTAAAGGGGCCTAGCCACCTTTCTGTCAGCTTTCTAGACTGATGAGTGATGCAAAGGTTCAGATTCTTGGTGCTAAGCCACACAAGATCTCCTTCTTTATAAATAGATGCATGTGATCTCTTATGTTCATTTTGGGTCACCATATGCTGCTTTGCCTTTTCCAAGTTGTTTTTAACGAGGTCTAGGGTTGCAGAAAAGTTCTTGGTAAATGAATTGGCAGCCAGTGCCTTAATTTCCTGAGGTTCTATTCCCATATGGGGTTTATATGAGTATGTGACCTGGAAGGGACTCTTCCCAGTGGCTAAGTGCACTTGATTATTGTAGTTAAATTGCGCCAGTGCTAGCTATTCTGCCCAAGAATTCTGCTTCTTGGCAGTGAAGAGCCTTAAATACTGCTGAAGATCTCTGTTCACATATTCCATTTGTCCATCTGTTTGTGGATGGAATGCTGTTAATATGTGAAGCTTGATGTTCAACATCTTGCTGAGGTCCTTTATGACCTGAGATATAAACTGGGGTCCTCAGTCAGAAATGAGAGAACATGGAAGTCCATGGACTTTCCATACATGGTCCCAATATAGTTTAGCCATCTGTAGCGCCATTACACTTTTGATGGTGGGAATAAATACTGTTTCTTTGGAAAACCTATCAACCACCATGAGAATCAAGTCATATCCATTGCTCGCTGGTAGATCTACAATGACATCTGTGGAAATATCCTGCCATGGTCCTTCTGGGACAGGATTGGAATGGATTTTCCTAGCCAGTGGGACACTAGTTGGTTTCATATGTATGCAGCATTCACATCATGTGTAGTATTCTCTAATCTGTTGGTGAACTCCTTCCTAGTAATAATACTGAGTAAGAAGCTCAATTGTTTTGTCAGGTCCAGTGGCCTGCCACCATGGAATCATGGTAGAGTGTGATGACTGATTGCTGAAGGTCATCCTCTTTGGGGACATAGATTTTGTTATTCACAATGATGAAATCACTGTTTATTGTGAATCCTGCAAGGGATCCTTCCTTAAGTTTGCTCTGTGTGTTTTTGATTCGCTTCAGAGTCTTTTCTTCTTTGCCCTTGAGCTTGATCCTTTCTTCAATTGATTGAACATGTTCTTTGGGAATCACAGTAATTCCTTGGTTGTTGGTTTCTATCCCAATCATGTGATCTTCTCACCTAGAGAGTGTGTCAGCTTTCCCCATTTGGGCTCCAGGCTTTTTCACAAGAACATAATCAAACTGCAATAGGAATTGCACCCATCTCGCTTGTCATCGATTCAGATTCTGAGATTTCATAAAGTACTGGAGGTTGGTGTGAGCACTCCATACTTCAAATTGTGGTGCTCCTTCTAGGTGATGTCTCCACTGCTCTAGCACCTGAATAATTGCGAGCATTTCCTTGTTGGCAATCATGTAGTTACGTTGCTCGAAAGATATATTGTGAGAGGGAAATGCTATGGGATGCCATTTTCTGTCCTTTTTGAGTAAGAGTACTGCTCTGGTTGCAAAGTCTGATGCATTGTGTTCAAGATGGTATTGTACCTTATCTGTTGGGTAGGCAAGTACCAGTGTGGTGGTAAATTTTGCCTTTAATTAATCAAACACTTGTTGTTCCTTTTGTTACATCAACCATGACGTAGCAAGTGACGCTGGATCATGTCAGCTGGTTCCTACCAGTACCAAGGTACCTCGACTGTTATGCTCACCCACTAGGCATGGGACTCTTGGATAATGGGCGGAATGTTCTTGGAACCTCACCTACTAGGCGTAGGACTCTTGGTTACACTTTGCGACACTGAGCTGGGAATGCTCCAAGCGAAAGGCGGTATCCACCCAGCTGGTGTGGCCTGGGCCTCATATCCCTCCCTAAGGTGATGTGGTTCCTTAGGCCTATTACAGGATATGGCGACACTGAGGTCAGTTGCGCTAGGTAATGGGCAGTCTTCCTAGCTTTATGGCTGAGCCCCTGAAACACTAGAAGTTGCTAGCACTGGCTAGCACGGGGGTAACATGGATTGGACAATCTATATGAAGCAAAGATCACAATTGAGTGGAACCAAGATAAAGTGATAGGATAGTGTAGATCAAGGTTAGAGTTACATGAACCAATCTAGCTACTTATATAGGGGAGATCTAGATAAGGGCAGGCTTCTCTAGATCATATCGAAAAGCTACTATGTATAGCAACTATTGCCTATAAGAGAAGGCAACTGAAGAGGTAAGTCCGAATGAGGATAAATGAATGAGGCCAACCATCGGATGGTATCCATTGATTGGCAAGAGCATAGGTTGAAGCGATGATTGGATAGGAGGCAATGATGAACAGTAGTATTTCATCATCGCGAGAGAAGCCGTGGATTGGAAATGGGGGTTGATCCGTTAGAAGGGGATCTGCTGAGTGGAGGGTTGGGCCCCTCCTACGAACTGGTCCCATAGCTTGTCAGAGATTCCCTCATCGTTGACGAGCAAGTCCCACAGTGGCAGGGAGTCGGGGGCATCTAGAAAGGAAAATGATAGGTTGGGTGCCAGCCCGACATCACCATCTGTAACACCTTTTGCATCCAGATCCAAGCCTTATCCTTTTTGGTGAGGTCATTCAATGGCCTTGATGCCACTGAGAAGTCCTGAATGAATCTTTGATAGAAGTTTGCCAGACCTAAGAACCTGACTCCTTTGACATTTGTAGGTGTTGGCCACTCGAGTATGGCTTTCACCTTGCTTTCTTCCATCTTAATTCCTTCCATGGATATGATCATCCTGAGGAATTTGACCTCTTTAACTTTGAACATGCACTTTTTGGGCTTGATGAAAAGGTCATTCTCTTCCAATCGGCGTAACACTTCTAGTATAATCTGATCATGTTCAGCTTCATCTTCTGTTTTGGTAAATACCATTATGTTATCTATGTATATGATGACTACCATCTGCATGTCCGCAAAGATGTCATTCATCATCTGTTGGAATGTGGTGGGTGAATTGCACTGGCTGAAGTACATCACAAGGAGCTCGAAAGCTCCTTGATAACATACAAAAGCTCCTTTTCATTTGTCACCTTCTTTTACTCTTACATTGTTGTATCCCCAATGCAAGTCCATCTTTGTGAACAGCTTAGACCCTTTGAGATGGTTGATGAGCTGACTTATGAGTGGTAGCAGGTAGTTATTCTTAACCATCCACTCATTTAGGTACCAGTAATCTTGTACCATGCACTTCTTCCCATTCTTCTTGGAAATAAAGAATACCAGTGATGTTTGTGGAGACTTTGAAGGTCTTATGTAATCCTTTGCTAGTTGATCGTCAATGAAGGCATCAACTTCCTTTTGTTCTTCCACCAACATAGGATAAAGTTTTCCTTTCCAGGGGATGAATTTGAGTTTCAGATTGATTGCATGATCCCAGGATTTGCATTCAGGCATTCGCTCCAAAGCCTTCTTTGAGAATACATCTAGATATTTATGGTATTCTGTGGGTACCAATTCTTCAACTGTGAGTTCCTTCCTAGGCATCTCCAATGTCTTTATTTTGCGATATGTGTACAGTATATTGTTTACTTCTTTTTCTTCCAGTGTCCATACAAATACTGGGGCATTCTGAAGGAAATAGCATGTCCTTGGGCATCTTGTCAACTTGACTGTACCTTTTTGCCAGTCGATGTCAGGACTGTGCTTGGCTAACCAGGTGTACCCTAAAATAACTGAGTTTTTGCCTAGGTTAGTAACTTTGGCTTCTATCTTTTCTCAGTGTCCTTGATAGTTAATGATCAGTTCTGTGGTGTGTGTAATACTTCCAGCAGAATTCCTTGTTCCATTTACGTTGAATATAGGGATTGGTTGTTCAAGCTTCTTTGTGGGTATTTGTTTTTCTTTTACCCACTCCTTGTTGACAAAGATGCCATTTGCGCCACTGTCTAGCAACACCCTTGTGGAGTTCATCTTCCCCTTGTTTGTTGATGGTGCTATCTCAACATCAAGGCAGATCTTCCTTTTTTGTTTCATAGACCTGATGAGGATCCAGTCTGGGGTTTCTATAGTACTATTTTTTTGTGTTTTTCTTTTGACTGAATTAAGCCTGCAATCCTATGCAGCAAGCTTACTTTCATAAGTCCTGGTCTCAGTTGAAGAAGATGAAATAGATATACATGACTCAGTATCAGAAGAAAGTGTTCTATCCTGGGAGTTGAAGAACTCTTGTTCTTCTTCTCTATAAATGTCTAAATACTTGAAGTGGTTACTGGGGCACTGGAGCTTCACTTCCAGGATCTCTTCCCCTCATGGTAAAATGTCTTTGTTACATACTATAGGATTCTTTGCCTTTGTCACACCCAGATCGTGACTTAGGCTCTGCCTTTTCCCTTTTCCATAACTGCTAGATTGGTGAAGTAGGCCTTCATCACCTCAAAGTCCATTCCTTTCAGGGCCCTTATTCTTGCATCTCCTTTTGACACTTTCAATGCATCATTCATATCCAATTGGTCTATATTGCCAGAGCCAAGCTGGCAGATGCGGCTTCTTTGGCTGCAATCCTTGCAATGCCTTTCCCCAAGGAACTTGCACTGTTCACAGCACTTCTTGGGTTTGGGACAATCTTTGGCAAGATGAGGTCCTTTGCAGTTGAAGCACTGCCCTCTACTCACTGCATTGACATCCATTGTGTCAGGGTTCCTGTTTTGGCCTTATTGTGCATTTGTCATCCAGACATGCCCCTGGTTGTGGAGGTTGAAACTCTCCATTGCATTTCTGACCCTTTTTATTTTGTCCATGTAGTCATAGATGTCTCTCTTCCTCTTTCCATTTAAGAAGATTTTCCTCATAATCTCCTTCTTTGTATTTTGCTCAAGGAAGAGCATGCCTATTTGGTGGCGGCACTTGGCCTTTTCATATCAAGCCAACCATTGGGTCAGGTAGGCTTCTACCCACTGGTTGGGTTCTTGTCAGTACTTTGACAAACATTCCATGAACTGGTCAGCTTCATTGCCAGGTTGGAAACAACTTTTTAATTGAGCTGCTGTCTCAGCTGGCCCAGGCCATGTGTGGTCTGATTCTTCTATGTATTTATGAATCTGGGAAGAGGCCCATTCCCCAGCTCCATTCTTGTCTTTTCCATCCTTACTGCCTATGCAGGACCAGATTGCTAGGCAGTGGTCCTTGTTAGATGAGAAAGCTTCCTTGTTCATCTCAAGGTAGATCCTTATCTTGGTCCATCATTGAGCAAACGAGTCATACAATCCATCAAAGTACCCTGGATTGGGCACCATGTCCACCTTCTTGTTTATCTTGATTTCAACTATTTGGATGGTGGATGGCTCAGCAGCAAGTCTTGCCTCCATATCATTTAGCTAGAGGATGAGCTGCTCTATCATCGCCAGTAGCTGGCAGGTTGTCATGGATTCGCTGGACATCATGGGAGAGGATGGTGGGGAGTTAGAAGGGTGGTCAGATGGAGTCTCTTGGTTAGAGTCAGGAAAGTGGGAGAGAGTGTCTCTCAGATCCCACACTTTGAGTGACTATCTGATTTAGAGCTGCTTCTAAAGCTGGCTCTCCTGGGACTCTAAAGAAAGCTTGGGCTGGTTTCTGAGGGTTGTGTACATAAGGGAGGGGGCATTGTAATTCTTCTTCTACTTTGTCATAGAAGTTGTCATATAGAACAAATTAATTGTTGAGTTCCTTGACCTTGATCTCAGTCCTATCGAGGGGTTTAGGGAGAGGTGGTAGTCTAGTTCTAATGTTGCTGACCTACAGGAACTGTACAGCTCCCAGGATGCACAACACCAAACCTAGCTGATAGAATAGAGACTAGAGATGACTTCCTGGAGGGAAACCCAACAAGAACTAGACTGGAGTTCTTGGGGCATTTGTGTTCAAGTATATATACTACTATATATTGTTTGTATCTATGTACTACTGGTCTGTGCATAGGGCACAGAGTATGATGTCATAGCTATGTCATAGATAAGGAATTGTTCTAGAAGGTTCTAGACAATGACCGTAATCAAGGGAATGTGTATGGACTCGTCTGGAATCACAGAGATTAAATAAATGTGTAGAACATTCTAGACTGTTCCCATGATCATGTAATGAAAGAATGATAAGGTCACATGATGCGAAAAGCATATAATTGGTCACATGACTGTTATATGTTAGGTTAAATAAAGTACGGATTTAACATCTTCAATACCCTTGAACCCTTGAACACTCAAGTTTACAATAGCCCTTCTCTGGGTCTACCATAACAAAAGACTAATGTGAACTCACTTGAGATTACCACCATCATAATTCTCCACTATTTTTCAACAACCCTTCCCTGATCCTTGCTGGGGCTTATGTGACCTCACCAACAACCGCAACTCTTTGCCAAATCTCTCTCCTCCATCTGAGAAAGACTACCTTGACTCCGACATTCCTATTCAGAATGCCAATAAATCTGACAGTTCCCTAGATCTTTCACGTCAACTATCTGCTGCCCTTGCTCTTCCCTGCACCCCCACTCCTTCCTCTCCATCTACTCTATCTTCCCAATCAGTCTTTCTTCCTCCTCTCCTACCTCTCCCACCCCCTCCTACCATGACCACTCAGAAACCAACTGAACTTCACCTGAGTACCCTTGAAGCCTTTGATGGCTCCTTTGACAAATCTTGTTCTTGGATGAATACAGTCCAATTCTATCTCATCGTCAACAAGGCTGTCTATGATACTAACAAGAAGAAGATCGCCTTTGCCCTCTCTTACATGACAAAGGGATCAGCCCTAACCTGGACTACTACTTTTTGCACCTCATGTATCTCAGGTACAACAATATTGTTCAGTTCCTTTGCCAACTTTGTCACTGCCTTTGAAACCTCCTTCAAACAGAGGGATGTAACCAGTGTAGCCATTGCCTGGCTTGCCACCACACATATGACTAAGAAACAGGATGGAACATATAATCTCTTCCTCACAGAATATATCTCCACATTCCAGAACAACATCACTTTGGCCAAGATTAAGGATCACAATGTCCTTATTGGCTACTTCTCTGCAGGAATCCCTCCCCCTTTGATGAAGCATATCATGTCCATGGACATTGTCCCTGCAAAGGTGGAAGAATGGTATTCAAAGGCCATTCACTTCCAGACCCAATGGGAACAAGCG
>JBBPUP010000156.1:15064-29327 GCA_038094735.1 Exsudoporus floridanus
GCCTGCGTGGGATATTAATATGCCCTCCTCCCGCTGTCACCATGAATCGCACTTTGGATCCTTCGTCTGCAGTGTCGGTCAACGCGCTCGTGTTCTCGGGTGGCGAAGTCTGGACCGAAGACGAACCAGACGCGCAGGCAAGCGCAGTTTTCCAAACACTCGCCCAATCGGTGCCAGGACCGTCGAGCAATAAATTAAGCGCTGAGTCGGGTCGATCTGATGGAGAGCAGAATGTCAGTACATATGTACGCGTTTTCGAAGGTGCTTCTCATTTCTCTCGTGATTCTGTGAAGTAGACTCATGTATCTTCAGACATGGTCAGCACCGTGATCAAGGAGGAGACACATCTGCTCAACGATGAGGAATTCGCGCTCCTGACAGTTTTTGCTCACCTTTCCTGTACGCTAGTCCATCTCCTGCTTCGACCAATCATTCTCACTCGGGAAAGAAAGATAACGCGCGGTTCCTCATGGTGAAGTTGTTATTGAGAAAGCAAGAAACCTGGCATCGTCTCGATGCTTTGAAGTATGAATGCGAACTCGGTTCCGTTTCGGCCATTGTAGAAGCGATCAACGAATTGTGCCAAGTGGGTCCCAAACCATCAGATGTCGTCAAGGAAGAACCAGAGGGACAAGGGGTCGCGGACCCTATGATGGGCGAGAGTGTCTTGAACCAAGAACAAGTCAAGTCAGCGTCAGCAGATGTAGGGGCCCAGGAGCTCTCTTCAGAGAACAGGCCTCTCGCGTTAGCTAGGGACGAACGAGAAATAGATTTGAAGAGTCTACTAGATTGCTTGAGAGTGGACGAACTCAAAGCTGTCGCTAAGCAGCTAAAAATTAAGACAAATCAAAAGGTGAGTCTCCCCTTGGCAAACGATGTAAATCTGAGAGCATCCCTTGCAGAAAGGCGACATTATCAAAGCCCTCCTTGGTACATCATCCTCACAATCTACACTAACGAGCTTTGTCTGTAGGGAGGGTGTTACACCATCCAAAGGTCGTGGCTACCAACAAACCAAACTGTCATTTAACAAACTGCGGCCTCAGCAAGATCGGCTCAGGGAGATTGTGCTTCGCTACATAGGTATGTGCCCAGGAATTAGAGTATTCGCGACTTATCCTATCCCAAAGTCAAATGCGTGCGAGTTAACGAAGAGTTTTTCGGTGTGATACACCGAGTAAACCTCGTGTACTTCCGCATGTGTGTTGCCATCATTCGATCCGTGTGACACACTCTCACCCATTCCTTCCAGAACTCAATATACTCCTACCATACTTGTTGCGGCGCTTTTGACCCGCTTCGGTAAACGAGCCTACCCTGGGTACAAGTATGAACGCACCAGGAATATTTGGCCCTCTCGCCAAGCCCTCCTTGATTATGAAGAAGTGCTGATACTCGAAGGACAAGTGGATGCGCTGCTTGCCGGGAATATACCTCTTTTAGGTGGTAGAACGACTAGGAGCAGGACTCCTGTTTCCAGGTTCTTACCGACACCCATTACTCCTGGGAATGCAAAAAGCAGCGCGGAAGGGGAGGGTGAAGATACGATAGCCGACGTTAAGCCTGATAATATCCGCGTGCGGGGTGCGCGCCTAGTAAACGACATTTTTGAGCGAGTGTTCCCTCGCTGGCAGGAACTCGTGAAGATCAGCGGTGAAGAGGATGGCCGAGCAAACGGATTAGAGAGGTTCCATTACGGTCTGTTTAATTGGTCATCGTTGTCTCTTCATAACTGAATGTTTTTTGCAGGTCATGTTCTCACACGAATTATTTGCAAAGGTAGCGTTGCACTTGGTATCCTTGGGGAGCACGAACGTGAACTAGATGTCTTGGAAGCCCTACTGGCACAGAAGAGGTGGCGAAGAGGGAAGCGTGGGAGGTGGCATGAACGACGAGCACTAATTCTGTCGACCCATTTCCCAAAGGAAGAGGAGACCACAGAACGAGCATTTGATGCAGTTATGGAGGCTCTTATAGATCCCGACACACACATCGGTAAGATTTGTAACGTGGATGGATTTGCGAATGCTAAAAGAGTTCAGTCTGCCGGCCGAAACTTCAAAGGCGTCTCAAGAGGCTAGAGAACGAACTAAAGATACCTACCAAGGAGCGACATACATGTGATGGCATCCTGGTGGATGCCGACGAAGTTGTCTTTGAAGCTAACCGCCTCAGACATCGAGCAGCCGGCCTGAAGCTCGATCGCACAGGCAGGTGCATCGATGCATTGCAACAGACAGATCAGGATATCAAACGCTATTATTCACCCATGACTACCTCGGTGAAATCCGAGCACGACTCGAGAGTAACACCCCGTTCTCGCCGCGAATCATCGGTGAGGCTGCTAAATCGAAGTGTTTGTAATTGTTCCTTACTCTCGCCCAGTCAGATGTACCGAAAGGAAGAAGTCTCTGGTTGGGTCGAAATGGCGATGAATTGACCGTTGAAGCTCTTGCCCTCCAGCGTTACGAGGAACAAGGGTTCAAGGGGTCCGCATCTCCCTCACGGTCTCTTCGTGCTGCCTAATCATTATTTGTCCAGTGTCCACTGTGAAACTCGGGTTATCACCATGTTGTTTGGTCTCCTTTTCTGGGACATTATTTTTGAATCAATTCCTGGTGCATTTGAGACACCTTACCAGACTGCCCCCCTTGACATTGCGGAGGACTCCTTTTATCATGCTCGGAAAGATTCCATGGAAAAGCGACTCGCTGCCATCGAAGCTGGGAAAGGCGCCGATCTCGTTCGAGCCGTCGATGCCGAGCACAGAGCCAGTAGGACATGGTGCGTCGGTGTTCAATGGGACTTGTTTAGCAGCGAGGATATTGTCGACATTGTAACGGTGGGTTTACTCCGCATTCTGAATGGCCACGCAAGTTCATCAATGTATATCAAACAGTGCATCGGCGGAAAGGCACTCTCCGTCATTTGTCGCGTTCTTTGCGAAGACTACGTATTTGGGTCATCCGGTGGCCCAGACCTATTCTTGTGGAACACTGAAAAGGGGACTTGCATGTTCGTGGAGGTGAAGGGCCCCAGGGATACTCTCCAAGAAAACCAACGGGTATGCATGTATCCTACGCTATTTACGTGGTACTGATACCCTGTCAAGGTTTGGATTGACATTCTACTGAAAGCCCCGGTAGCGGTAGAAATATGCCGTATCGTGGAGAGCGGAGATGAAACTGACAAGAAGCTGAACGCGCGAATACTCAAGCGCAGTCGCAAGAAGGGCAAGAAAACGCTTCGAGAAGAGGAAGAAGAAGAAATAGAGATGCTGGTCGACCCAGATGATGCAGATGCCCTCCCGAGCATATTCGAGGCTCCAGATACGACACTGGAGGAACCAGCTCTAATTGGTGCGTGCCCCTCACGAGGCGCCGTTGACCTGCCTGTTGTCGCTTCCTTTACGACGGCGATTGTCCCATCCAAGTGCACCGATGGGACACCCAGCCCGTTGAAGCGCAGGGCCACTCCATCTCGAGATATATCACCCTCACCTTCCAAGAGGCCAAGGACATCGTAGCCTAGGTCCTTTCCGTTTGGATATCCTTCTCCGTCGACGCCTTCCAGACTTACTCACGCACTATGATGCGAGAGTGCGACTAGAAGGCACTTTCTTCTCCTTTGATCAGACTATTCTCAATCCGCTCTTTCTTGTGCTCTTGTCGCGGGCATCGACCTGGAATAATTGGACTCAATTGAGATATGGTTACACCCAACGACAAAACATTTGGCGTGGCTCTCGAAGGTAGTAAAAACCCCAGTAACTTCAAGTTTGAATGTAATCTATAGTCAATCTTAACGTTCTGACTGCAAATGAGGGAAGACTGATCTGATGGGCATGATGTCAGTTGAGACGGACGCAAACGTCGGGTTCGATTGCCGGTCTGATCATCGACGCGCAGGTTCATACCTTGCTGGTATCAACCTTTTTCATACAACTCCATACGACAAATATTGCCTGGGCCGCTATGTGTAACGCCTGGGTTTACCGGACCCCATCTTTGAAACTGCCAGTGTTCTCTTGCCGCCCTGGTGCATGCCGTGCTGGCAGCTGCTGTCTGCGTCAGCAGCATCTCGAATATGGCACTATAGCCGAGTGGTTATGGCGACAGATTAGGAGTCTGTTCCTTTTCGAGGGCGCAGGTTCGAAACTTGCTGGCATTGCCCTTTTTCGTGCACTGACTCTGGAGAGTGGGGCAAGTGACGGTGTTGGTACCGTTCACGCTCATGGTTCGGCAGAACTACTACCACTGCCCGCACCCATTGTACGACGATCACTTCCCCCCGGCAGGCTACCCGCGACGCGCGTGATGGTCAGAGTGGACGCAGCTCGGGCTTACGGTACTGGACTATCGTTCCAGGTCGATGCTCGCATCTAGGGAATCAGACCATGTGAGCCGCACGCCCGTTCCCTTTATCTGATTGCATATTTAAGTCTGCGATATTCTTTGATCGTTTCTACATATCAAGTGATAGTTTGTTGGGACATTGATTTCAGTGTAGCTGTTCTTGCGTTCTCGACCTCCCGTGGCATCTGTAAGATGGCTGGATCGTGCATGATCACAGGTCGCAATGGTGGAATGCATCAACTCTGGCCAAGCGCACGACAACTACAAGTGCGCCTTTGTATAGTAGGCATGCGCTAAAAGAGCGGATTGTATCCCAGCATTCTGGTATGACTACAGAGGGGATGGAGAGATCTACTCAATTTTATACCCTACTTCCCTGAGGCGACCAAGAAACCTAGTATGTGCGCTTGAAAGGAGGAACGGCTTTGCACTCGTTCTCATCAAGGGTCTGGTCGATGACATTACGGTACCGGATGGTAACATCTGGCGAGTTGGCATCGTGCCAGGTAAGAGTATGCTTCATCCAGTTCTCGTCGTCACGCTAGAAAACGGAGAAGTCAGGGATCGGACATGGGGCGTAACAGATGCGAGGTTGACTGACCTCTGGGTAGTCCTCACGGGCATGGGCACCGCGAGACTCCTTGCGAGCGGCAGCAGCGGTGATCGTTTGGACAGCGCATTGCAGAACGTTGCGGAGCTCCAGGGTCTCGACAAGGTCACTATATGCACGTCAATTCCGCCGTTCATCGTGTCCCACAAGTCACGCACGAGTTCCAAATCATGCTCCTATCTTTGATACCAACATCCTTGAAGGATCTGTAAATGTCACGCAGCTTCACAACGCCCTCATCCAGACTCTCTTGGGTGCTGTTATGTACATTAGGTTCACATAGCAAGGTCAACTTGAGGCCGCTACTGACCGGAAGACGGCAGCATCAGACTGCATAGCCTTTTGCATGTCCAATCTGATAGATGCGGTTGACTTGGGGCCATCTGCGTTGCGAATCTCGTCCAAGAACTCAATGCTGCTAAGACCAGCCTCGTCGGGGATCTTCTTGTGTGGCTTTCCAGGAGTAAGGTTTTCCTTGATGTGGTTAGCACAGGCACGACCAAATACGACGATATCAAGCAGGGAGTTTGCACCGAGACGGTTGGCACCGTGGACGGACACGCAGGCAGCCTCACCAGCGGCATATAGGCCAGGAACGACTTTATCCTTGCCGGTCTACAGACGCGCGTTAGTCAAGGAAGGAATGCCATGCGTTTAATCAGCGTACTTCGTCAGTCGTAAGGACCTCGCCAGTGTATCTCGTAGGAATTCCACCCACTGAACCTTCGTCAACCCATGCCAAACCATCACAACTGAGCAAGACTCACTGTTGTAGTGTACGGTAGGCAATACTGGAATAGGCTCTTTGGTGACGTCGACACCAGAGAAAATGGCGGCAGTCTCTGAGATACCAGGTAGACGTTCATGGAGGACCTCAGGAGGCAGATGGCTGAGTTGCAGATATATGTGGTCCTTGTCGGGTCCAACACCGCGTCCCTCGCGAATCTCAATGGTCATCGACCGAGAGACGACGTCACGAGAGGCGAGATCCTTTGCAGTAGGGGCGTAACGTTCCATGAAACGCTCACCCTCAGAGTTCAACAAATATCCACCCTCGCCACGAGATCCTATTACCAAACCAAGCAAAATCGTATAAACATCACGCGTAAGAAGTACACACAACTTACCTTCGGTGATAAGGCATCCGGCGCCGTAAATACCAGTAGGGTGGAACTGAACGAATTCCAGATCTTGCAAAGGAAGACCTGCACGGGAAACCATAGCGTTACCGTCACCGGAACACGTGTGTGCACTCGTGCAGCTAAAGTAAGCGCGGCCATAGCCACCAGTAGCTAAGACGGTCTTGTGGGCCCTGAAGCGATGAAGAGTACCATCTTCCATGTTGAGTGCGATAACACCAACACACTCGCCATCCTGCATGATCAAGTCGAGGGCAAAATATTCGATGAAGAAGTTGGTGTTATGGCGGAGAGACTGGCCATAGAGGGTATGGAGTAGAGCATGACCGGTACGATCAGCGGCAGCTGCACAGCGGTATGCCTGACCGCCTTTGCCATATTGTAGAGACTGACCACCGAAAGCGCGCTGGTAGATTTTCCCATCCTTTGTCCGGGAGAAAGGTACACCATAGTGCTCAAGCTACGGAGGAGTCGGTCAATGCCACGATCTTGATTGATCTTAACATACCTCGATGACAGATCGTGGTGCTTCACGACACATGTAGTGGATGGCATCTTGGTCACCAAGCCAGTCTGAACCTTTGACCTGAGCCGAGTGCATAAGCTAAGGACGTACACGTGCCCAGATTACCCTACCGTATCGTACATATGCCATCTCCAGTCGTCTTCGGTCATGTTCTAGAGACAGAATGAGGCATGCAACGAGAGATAGAGATCCTGATTACACACGCCCAGTGCAGCATTGATACCACCCTGTGAGATTAGGTCAGAGACAACCTGAAGTAATGAGATGGACGATGCGCCGACTGACCTGTGCGGCCACAGTGTGACTCCGGGTGGGGAATAACTTGGTGATACACGCAGTGTTCAGGCCAGCCTCTGCAAGACCAAAGGCAGCTCTGAGACCGGCACCACCGGCACCACTTTCAAGCACGGGGTCAGCTCTGCGAAGCGCATCCGATCAACGTACTTACACGACTATCGCATCGTACTCATGCTCGATGAGCGGATACTTTCCCGAAGACCAGGACTGACGTAGGGACGGTGAGCGGAGTTCCAGCAAGTTGGGTGTGGATAATACCTTGACCTCCTGGGCTTTTGGGGGGTTGGTCGCTACAAGCTTGCGTGCAGGAAGGGTCGTAGAAAAAGAGCGCTGAGGTTGGAGGAGCACCCTGGGCGAGATTGTCTTTGCCAGGGACTTTCTGAACATTGTGAGCGGCGGGGAGAGACAGAGGAAATGCGGGTCACGACACGCGAAAAAAGGTAAGCTCAGGCTGGCGCATGATTTCCCATGCATGGCCTCCGACACAAAATTACCCGGAAAACAATTAAACGACATCTAGTTACATCTCTACCTGAGCACACCGAGCGGGTCGTGCTGCACGGGCATGGGCGATCCATCACTACCGACCACCGACCGATTTGCCCCCACCGATCGCGTATGTGCGACATTCCCGCCATCTGACACCCTCTGGAAAGGATTGTTGCCAGATGCCCGCGGCAACGTTGCACGCGAACTGACTGGCGTGCCTGTCGACGCTGAGCGGCTGTGATCTGGCATAGCAGATGCCACCCGAGCTGCTTGCGACGAAATGAATCCACGAAGTGTCTCGTTGACACTCGGGGGGATAGGGGTGTTTAGCGCGTTAGATCGCCGATTGTCCCGAGGTGACCCAGATCTCGCCGTCGCGACCGATGGTGATGTTTCGCGTGCCTCCCAACGTCTTTTAAACCCTTCTTCTCCCCAGAGCCGCCGTTCATCTATCTCGTTAATCTGTCCACTCAGGACATCTCGCACATACGATAGAGATTCCAACGACTGCTTTTTTCGTACCTGCCAAGTTTCTTGTCCATCTTGCTCGTCCGCTTCCCTATTTAGCGTTTCCAAAATCCATCCGACAGCTTCTCCAAGATGTTTATTCTGTCGCCGATGCTCTGCTAGTTTCCGTGCAGATTCAAAATCATTACGGTAATCCCAAGAGTATCTCTCCGTCGGTGTTCGTTCGTCGAGGAGCGGGTAGGAAGAAATTGAAGACGATCCGACGGACGGAGGTCGAACAAGAGTAGAAGCCAGATCAGGAAGATTGCGCTGTATGCCATTTGAGCACATGTACCTCAAAAGTGCCGTGTAACTTCACTTTCAACTCAGACATGGCATTCATAACCGTCTTGTTAATGCCTAAGCTCTCACTACGATCCAAAAGTCCGCGGGCAATAAGCTCTGGAAAGCCGAGCTGAAACGAGGGTTGCTGACGGAGACCATCTGCCGAAGTGCTCCCTGATATGTGCTCCGAGGAAGTCGTTTGATGCGTTCTCTCGGTGGGACGCGCTTTTCGTCTGACGACCAATGGAGGCTCTGGAACTTCGAGAGGGATATTCAGAAGGTTACGATTCTCGATCGCCAGCGATGCGCCCGCAGAGGGCGTGTGGAGTACCTCCAGGGCTGTCGCCTGTCGAATAAGAAGTAGTATATGATGTGGAGCTCCCTCTTCATGAGCTGGACATGGTGGATATCGTAGGAGGTGCATCAGTTGAGTACTGTAATCTGATGGAATGACTAGGTATCGATACCATCAGTAACCAGCGATTGACCCATGATTCTAAACGTACGTTTCGTTCGTATGCGTATAAGCATCGCGACACATGTCCATTGTATGATGTCAGAAATAGGAGCTGAGGTGGCAAACAACCCATCCCATAGCATCATCGCTTCACTCATCGGGAATTCTCGCGTGAACAGTAAACGGAGCCATCGTCTTCATCGCACCATATACATCAGTGGAAAGCATACGAAATAGACTGTTGACATACAAACCATACATCTGGGGCTCGACACCAGCAGATTGCATCGCATCATGCAACACAGGATCAACGGACTTTAGAAGTGTGCCCTGTATATTGTTGCATGTCTGGATGACTGGGGAGACATACGGCTCCAAGTTGACTGGTCCGCGAGACGATGGTAGCGCAGAGGTCGGCTCCCGCCATTCATACCAGTGCGAGATGTTGCGCATCAACGAGGAAAACAGTGCCCAAGAATCAGCAGCAACCCATGATCGAGAACATAATTCCGAGAATAAAGGGTCTAGTCCTGATGATTCCGATTCCGCTACAGAGTCGAAATCTATGCCAAAAGAATACTATTTAGGATAGGGACAGACGAGCAGATCGGAAGAGTAAGGGAACGGGAGGACTACCTGAGGCAGTGTGACGCTAGGGACTTACCAATAGCGTAGAACAAAGGAGCGAGTAACTCGTGCATGCCTTGTCGGTATCCGATGTCCGGGTGCATCAGACAGTAAAGAAACAAAACATTCGTCAATTGATGCTGGATGTCTTGGTTTCGAAAATACCCCATGTCTGGGAATCTACGCGCGTGTAGAAGTGATCGTCGCTGACTGCATGTATCAGATTCACTTACGTTCTCTCGACATCCTGCTGAATCGTCTTTCGAAGGTCTACGGCAGCGAACCATGCTCTCCACGGATTCTGTTGGCCATGAACAATGCCAGACATATAGAATTGAATGCACCACGTACCTCGTCGTGCAGACTCAACGGATTGTTCATCTCCAAGTCTGTAGCGGGCTGTGTCTTTCGCTTTGGTATCGTAAGACCAGGCACGACAAAGCTCTCATCGTAGCCCCCATCGGGGGCCTTCATCTTTTCCAGCAGCAGCTCCGAGAACTGCTTACGCAAAATCCGAAGCAGTTCGATGGGTACGTTTGGCACCTCGTTCGGTGGTGGCTCAAGTGGCTCATCTTTTAGGAGAAACAGCTGTCAGACACGATATGAGTATATCTGACCAATGGGGTGCATCGATGACGGTGTCTCACCTTCCATGCTAGACTCCGCCCTGGTATTCCGATGGCTCCATCTGAGGGATGTAGCAATTGACCTTGACCAACAGCATCCCTGAGCTTTGAAAGCGTGAAACCATTATGAAAGAGCTGTCGGAAGATGCGACTACATTGAGGTGAACATCTGACTGACGTGACAAGAAATGGACGCACTATGTGAACCGCACTGCTGGTCGGGCCACTTGTTCGGCCATTGTGAGCGTCACTGACACAACGGATGACCAAGGTTTAGTGTACCGCTCTATCCAGTTATCCAACCAAATGAAGCCAACTGAGTTATCCAAGATAAAAGGGTGGAATCCATTCTAAGATGTGTTGTATAACGTACAGGTTGTTGTAGAAATTATTCGATGGGATACAACATACTGCCAACATGATGCAATAGAATCAGACAACGTATGCGAGCACAAGCCGGTCATCAGAGCCCTCTAATCAACCTCCTCCACACTTGGCCCGTCTTCAGAAGCGCCAGGGAAACCGCCTGGCGCACCACCGCCGGGGAAGCCGCCCGGTGCACCACCTGGGAACCCACCGGCACCACCCGCAGCACCGTAGAGCTTCTGCATAATTGGGTTGGCAATACCCTCGAGCTCCTTTTGCTTCTCCTCGTACTCCTCTTTCGAAGCCTCTTGCGAAGCGTCGAGCCATGCGATGGTCTCGTCAACAGCAGACTTGAGTTTCGTCTTGTCAGCGGGGTCGAATTTATCGGCAAGCTTTTCGTCCGTGAGTGAGTTGCGGAGGTTGTAGGAATAGGATTCGAGACCGTTCTTGGCCTGGATACGAGCAGCCGCGGCTTCATCCTCAGCTACGAGCAGAACCATCAAGCTTCAGCGTCGAAATCCAAACCGGCCAGATTGGAAACTTACCCTTGTACCTCTCAGCTTCGTTGACCATACGCTCAATCTCCTCCTTCGACAAACGACCCTTGTCGTTGGTGATTGTAATGCGGTTAGACTTGCCCGTCGTCTTATCAGCGGCAGAGACGTTCAAGATACCATTAGCGTCGATGTCAAATGTGACCTCGATCTGAGGGACACCACGAGGGGCGGGTGGAATACCAGAGAGCTCGAACTTGCCGAGCAAGTTGTTGTCCTTGGTGCGCGCACGCTCCCCCTCGTACACCTGAATCAAAACACCAGGTTGGTTGTCTGAGTATGTCGAAAAGGTCTCAGATTTCTTGGTAGGAACGGTGGTATTACGCTTGATGAGAGCGGTCATGACACCTCCTGCGGTCTCGATACCGAGAGACAAGGGAGCGACATCAAGGAGAAGAAGATCTTGAGTCTTCTCAGATGTATCACCGGAAAGAATGGCAGCCTGGACAGCAGCACCATAGGCGACGGCTTCATCAGGGTTGATACTCTTGTTCGGCTCCTTGCCATTGAAGAAATCGGAGACGAGCTTCACAATGCGAGGGATACGAGTAGAGCCACCGACCAAGACAATCTCGTGGACATTGCCCTTGTCGATCTTGGAGTCACGAAGGACTTTTTCGACGGGCTCCAAGGTGCTACGGAACAGGTCCTGGCACAACTCCTCGAAACGAGCACGAGTAAGCGAGGTGTAGAAGTCAATACCCTCGAAAAGAGAGTCAATTTCAATGGATGTTTGGGTGGCAGAAGAGAGGGTGCGCTTGGCACGCTCACAGGCCGTACGGAGACGACGGAGAGCACGGGGATTGGAAGAGAGGTCTACATAATCAGTCAGCACGCGAAAACTGAGGATAGACAATTCCTTACCCTTCTTGTTCTTGCGCTTGAACTCCTGAACAAAGTGGTTCACGAGACGGTTATCAAAGTCCTCGCCTCCCAGGTGGGTGTCACCGGCAGTAGCCTTGACCTCGAAAATGCCCTCTTCGATAGTGAGGAGAGAGACATCAAAGGTTCCTCCACCAAGGTCGAAGATCAGAACATTGCGCTCCCCGGAAACTTTTTTGTCGAGACCGTAGGCAATAGCAGCGGCAGTGGGTTCGTTGATGATACGAAGGACGTTGAGACCGGAAATAGTACCGGCGTCCTTGGTTGCCTGACGTTGAGAATCGTTGAAATAAGCAGGGACGGTGACAACGGCGTTGGTGACAGTGTCACCCAAATATGATTCGGCAGTCTCCTTCATCTTAAGGAGGACCATGGAAGAAATTTCTTCAGGAGACTGATAACGGTCAGAATGAGGTAACTTTGTCGGAATGAAGTACTCACGAATTCCTTAGTCTCCCCGCGGTATTCAACGGAAATGTAGGGCTTTCCACTCTTATTGAAGACCTTGAAGGGGAAGTGTTTGATATCAGACTGTACTTCGGCATCGTCAAACTTGCGTCCAATGAGACGCTTTGCATCAAAGACGCTGCAAGAGGGGCATGTCAGGGACGGTAAAGACAAGATCAGCAGATAGAATTACGTGTTATGAGGGTTCATGGCGACTTGGTTCTTTGCGGCATCACCGATGAGACGCTCGCTTTCGGAGAACGAGACATAGGAAGGTGTGGTCCGGTTACCCTGGTCGTTGGCGATGATCTCCACACGGTCGTTTTGCCAGACACCGACACAGCTAAGAAAACTTGAGAACACGCAAGACTCGAGGAGAGGGGCAACAACTCACGAGTAGGTCGTGCCAAGATCGATACCGATAGCTTTTGTCATTGTTTAGGAGATGTCGGCTGGTGGAGAAAAGGTGAGCTGGTACTGGTCGCTGCTTGGTGCGATGAGCACGCACTCAGTGGACGACGAGGAAGAGAACAAGGTTAAGTGAAGATGGAACGTTGGGGCGGGCAAGATTATATAGAGAGTGATATTCTGCACCATTCCAGGACCTTCTCTCGCTGTTCTAGACGGTTCTCTGACGTATGTGATTAGATAATACTCGGATACCCATACTTGCCCACATAGGCTAGTAGAATTAAACATCGGCGCTGGCTAGGTGCACGTCTAGGAGATCTGTACGTGTACGGTACACGGATGTGGGGAAAACCATAATGCAGCTCCGACGGTGAAGAAAAGAAAAGAAAAAAGAAACAGAGTATAGCACGATGATTCTTTGGTCATGCGAGCGACGGGGAACGGGGTGGCACAAGTGAAACGAGGGGAAATAGGATGGAGACATCATCAAAGGTCATCATCAGTGTCGGGGGACGCCGGCCCAGCTATTTACAGCTAGCAACGACATGTAGAAAATAAACGTCTGTCAGTAACGCGGGTCCAGGTTACGCTCCGTTGGTATGCCCTGCAATACCAAACGTGTCGTCTAGACTACGGTGGGCTTGGAGATCACGAATAACCGTCGGGTCAACTGATTATTGGTTAATAGCCTGTTCCATATCTCCAAAGGAGAGACAGATTACCTGGCAAGACACTCTTCCTCCGGACATGAGGACTTTGTGAAACAGGTGAATGGTCGCTCCCCACCTGAGGGTACTCGCGCTGAAATAGCTGTAAGTACGCGTTCTACACTTGCATGTCGTATGCACGAACATCTAGACCGGGGTCCGCCATCGGCACCCTTTCAATCCCGCTCTCATCCAATTCTGCTGGCACCTCACCGTCAATTGACACCGCGTTCAGCTCCATTGACAACTCCAAGATATCCGAGTCATCCCCGATGGACGGTGGCGGCGGCGGTAATCGTTCGATTTCTCTGTATCCCTTTGGCAGCTTCCCGCCAGCATTCTGCATTGCTCTTTCGTGCACTTTTTGCCATTGTTCGTATCGTTCAACTGCATGTTGTTGTTCACTGAGAGTAGCCCAATCAACATGCTAATCATGGGTGTCAGAGACAATACTGACTCAATCTTGCGTTGTTTGTACTGCTGCAATGTTGCATCGAACAGCTCTGGGTTGATTTCCATGAATAATTTGAGAGCATTGTATACCATTCCGTGTATTGTCCTGCACATCGGTTGAATTTAACCGCCCTCGGAAAGAAAGGAAAGCTTACCGATTCCAGTGGGATTTTGAATTTGTATACAACGCAGGGAAGACGATCGGTAAGAGAACAGCCAGGTTGTCACTCATGAGGTTGACAACATATTCATTATTCCAATATAGTAGTGCTCGCTCAGCCACCTGGAAATGTTGACTGTTGATACACCTTGCAAGTTGCTGGAATAGCGCGACTTGAATTTTCTGGAATTCGGCAGGATCGGTGACATCCAAGACTTCTTCGAGCTCGTTCAAGAACATCACTTCCTTTGGCGAGTTGACTTTGGGCCAGTACTTGAGCAATCCTAGCATAACTTCTTCCGCGAGGGACGGGTCCTTCTCCAGATACTGAACGACGCAGTAGGCCAGCTGAGGATGGTAAAGCG
>JBBPUP010000156.1:29425-42641 GCA_038094735.1 Exsudoporus floridanus
ACATCACTTCCTTTGGCGAGTTGACTTTGGGCCAGTACTTGAGCAATCCTAGCATAACTTCTTCCGCGAGGGACGGGTCCTTCTCCAGATACTGAACGACGCAGTAGGCCAGCTGAGGATGGTAAAGCACTAGGGTCTTGACTTTATGAAGTGGGACAAGGACCCGTGCCAAAAAAATCTTGTGTTCTTCTTTTAGAGGTAACGCAAACCCATTGATGATCGAACCGAGAATCTCCAAGAGCTCTGCGATTCCATTGTGCCGCTCCGTTTCATAAATGAAGTAGTAGAAAACATTGCCTATCGATCGGCGAATGAATGCGCGGAGATTGAGGAATTTGCCATATATACGATGAAGTGTGGTCTTGAGGAAATCGCGCTCTCTTGGGTCCTCGGAGTCAAACAGCTCAAGAAGATTGAGCACGAATGGCTGGTCGATGTACCGTTTTGCAAGGATTGCGTTAAAGTCAGGGCTTTCAACGAATCGAAGGAAAAACTCGTAGACAATTTGAAGATGAGGCCAGGCGAGTTCGAGGACAGGTTCATCTTCCTCTGGATCGAATGCATCCCCTGTGGGGTTGACAGGAGGGGGTATAGAGCGAAAGAGGTTGACAGCAAACTAGGGCACCTAAGTTATTGTGTCACTGACTATTGGCCAAGAGACTCACCATGTTGACAACCTCGGGGTATATATTTTCGGTGATCACCCCTCGTTGAGTGGTGATGTACTCGAGCATTTCGTGCAAAGTCTGCGCTTTAATTTGTTTACCTTTGAGCTCCGCGCTGGCATCATTAAAGTCGAATAATACACGACATTGGTTAAGCTTCTTGATGAAAAGCTGAGACCTTTCCGAAGGAGGTACCTCTGGTGGGGTATAATCAAACAAAACGGCATAGAAGGAGGGGGGGAAACAGACCGGCAAAAGGAGCGAGTCGCTCGATCTCGACTTTTTCTGTGACGACGAAGCGGCTGCTCCGTTGTTTTCGAGGAGGCTTTCCGACAATGGGGATTGTGTCACGAGGGCCAGAGCGGAGACGATTAAGGGTGTTTGCACGTGGGGGAGTGGCATTGGAACCAGGGATATCCAAGCCCAAAGACGTACGCTCCGGGGAACCGAATTGACCAGATCTCGGGGCGGGGTCTGCGACGGGATCAGAGCTGACGACGACGATGGGAGGGATCGGGGAGGACTGGTTTGAATTGTATCTACGGTCAGGGGCGGATGACTGGGCTGGAACGGTGGGTGGTGCGCGGTTGTATGAGGCCTGTGCCTGAGAGGGGAGGGAATGGTTGGTGGTGTTGTTGACGGATGCGCCTGGGGGGGCTTGGATAGCGGGGACGGGCGGAGGGAGAGGCTTGGCAGTGTTTGGGGGCGGAGGGGGGGGAGCAGAAGCGGGTGCAGGCTGTGATTTTGAGTCCTTTGTCTTTGCGGACGCAGAGTCCTGAGAACTCTTCCTGAGCTGCTGTGCATGAAAAGTTAAGATAGCGGGCGGGCGGGGACGGCGCGCGGACGCACAAAAGATTTCTTGAGACCCTTCATGGCGGAAGCGATGGCAGAGCGGATGCCTGCGAAGCGTATGTGATCTGTGCCGGACTGGAGGGCGTCGAGGGTGGTGTCGGTTGGCCAGTAGACGGGATCGATGAACACCCCCGCCGTAATCAAACGTCACAAGTGGTCACGTCACACACCACCGGTGTGGGCGCTGTGCTGCACGATGCTGACGAGGACGAAGGGACGGTGATCTCGACGACGACGGGACGGGCGGTGCTGTGCGTCTGTGCGACTGCGACTGGGTCTGCTGCGACGCGGGGGTCGTTCCCTGGCTGCACAGTCGTATTCTTTCCTTTTTCGACCATAGTCTCGCTCGCAACCGTCGCAGCCACCCTTTGATCCATACCCCTCATGGCCGGTGAGTTCTCCTCCTCCTCGTCCCCTACAGCACCCTCACTTCCCTAGCCATCTACGCCGTTTACACCTCCCCAACCCACCCCCCCGTCCCAAACCATCTCCCGACCCTCATCGTCACCCCACATGGTGCGCCACCACCCCACTTACCAGCCACCATCACCCTCACCTCTCTTACAGGTCAGCCGACCAACATCCTCTACTCTTACCTTCACACAAACTACGTGCGTCTTCCCTATCGGTCCCCTCCGTCTTCTTTCTCATCCTCTCACAGAACTCTGAGAACTACCTCTTAACTCCCTCCCCCCAGGGTGACCTCTGTGTCGCCAAGCTGTTTCCCCCTCGTCAGAATACGAGCAAGTCCTCTGCTTCTGACCCGGGCCACTCCACCTCCTCTGCCGCACGTGTCGTTCGCTGCGAGGCTTCCCGCAATCTCAAGTGGTCCATCACTAACACAGGTGTTATTTCCCCTATCTACAAGCTTTCCCTCCCTTCCCCAGACTCCCCCGATCTCCCTCTCTTTCAGATCTCGAAGCCCAACCCCAATGCTGCCTTCTGGAGTATGTTTTACTTTGCTTATGCTGGCCACAATATACCCCCCAAGCGCATCGAATTTGGAAAGATACAGAAAAATCCACCTGGTCCCAATGGTGGCGGAACCAGAATAAGCATCACAGGGAAAACCCCCGAGGAAAAGGCCGTATGGCAGACCCTGGGAGAGGGGAACGAAGACTGCGTCGAATGGGTCGTCCTCTGCGCAGCGCTTAATCTGCTGGAGTAAGTTTCGTCAACACTTCTGTCATCCGCCCGCCCATTTTTGACCCCGCTTGTGCCATCATCGTCGTGTGCCTCACTATCCGCAACTTGTCTGTTTCGTTCACTTCTTATCCGTAGTGACGAAATCTTAAAGGCCGCCGAGAAAAATCCCCCGCCACCCGGTCCGATTCCGAATGGTGCACCTGGTCAAGGAGGGCGTCCAGCGCCTGTTGCGCTCCACGATTCCGGTTCGGCGCCTAACCCTGCTGGCCAGCCACGCCAAGGACCCCCACAACAGCAGCCCTCCCGCGGTCCACCACCCCATGGGCAACCTGGTATTGGCCCAGCGCCCGGTCCTGGTGGTCGTCCTCCTCAGGCATTCCCACCCCCGCGAGGTTTTGCGCCCGGTCAGGGTCCCCCACCAAATCCAGCTGTACCCGGCGGTTACCCTGCTCCGCCCCAAGGGTATGGTCCAGCACCAGGAGCACGTGGACCTCCGCCAGGACAGCGTCCTGGCATGCCAGGTCCTCCAGGAAGTATGCCCCAGCAGGGCATGTTCGCTGGTCGTGGGCCTCCGCAGCAGTTCCCTCAGCAGATGTCACCCCCTGGTCAGCCCCCGTCTCAAGGTGCCGTCCCAAGGAGGTTCTGAACGTTGCTCACTAATCGTCTCGTTGATCGGTTATACCGCGTTTGAAATGCTTATTTCCTCTCTTTCATTCCTCGATTTTCCTCGTCTTTATTCTCCATGAGGTCAAATCTATTCAGTGGCTTGGTTAGGTCTCACTTTGTTATTTTGTTTTCCGTGTCTGGTTGAATATCTCGAACTCCACCCCATTTCTAACTTGTTAGCAGTGCTGGAGAATTGGTTGATTGATTATGGGGATAAAGATGGGTGCAAGGCCCAGTAGCTATCGCCCTGTCCTTTGACCTGAAACGAACGATGTTGTAGGACGATCGACTCTTGTTGTATTACGTTTGGTAGTGGCCTATAGGGAATACGACCATCGACACCAAGTCCATACCCAATCATAATTATCCATTATTCATACTAAAGTGATCATGCTCATGTCTCATCCATCTTGGGGGAGAATAGTTTAGTCATCTCTCGGGATAATCAGTTCTTGATGAGCTTTTCCAGAGCATCCATGGAATAAGCTAGAGGGATATATTTAGCATAGTGGCAGAGCAGTTCAACAGTGGCTTACATTTTGGTCTCTCGAGCGGTAATCCCAAAGCTACAGAGTCTCATCATGTTAGATACGCACCATTCTTGGGGGCCAAACGCACCTCGTGCCCACACTAGTTGGGTTAAAGCTCCCAAAGCTACGGAAACCAATGAGCCTCGATCAACTGCAGCCATGGTTGCTCTCACCTCTTGATACACCAAAGATAACAGTGTAATACTTGATTGATGGATAAATTAGACCTGAACTATTCGGTCAAGTGCATGACAATACCTTGAACTCGGTCAGGCCGTAGTGGTACAACACGCATCCTATCCAACGGGTTCAATGAGACGTGGGATTGTCAGCATCCATGGACATACCGGATGTAGCATCAACATTAGGGTAGGGGTTCTTTGTCTACCAGACAGTTAGGGGGTGCGCTTGAGTGAAAGCTAGGTGCCTACCTTGCCATGTTCTTTCAAGACATCAGGGGCGACTTCGGCAGTCTACAATTACTCAGTAACAGTCTCGCTGCTTGCAACACAGCATACCTTCTGAACAAGCTGGATCATAGGACTTGCTTGGAGCTCGGGACGGGTCTTGCAGAATTCTTGAAGGGCAATAAACCGTGGATCAGGGTTGCGAAGGACACCGTGACCATACCTGAAGAGTATGCAGAACAAGTATTGAGGTCAGCGAGTCTTTTGTTGGTAAGGAGGACGCCCTGGTACATACCCTGGAACGACTTGACCGCCTCGGAGCGTTTTCCAAAGGTATTCTTTAATGTTTTCGTGACTAATATTGTCACCAATCTCTTTCTGCATGGCCATCTGCCACCTCAACACCTCTTGATTAGCGAGACTAAATGTCCAAATCAGTCTAGACTTCATTCCGGACAACGCATATACGCACCCATGGAGAGGTCCAGCGAGGGCAAAGAGGGCAGCCGAGTAGGAAATATAGGGATCAGACAATGTCGAACCAACGAGGTCTAGATCGCGATGAGATGCATCCCCAATGTCCACAAACACAAGACATACGGGCCGTGTGCGCAGAGGCATTTCCGCCCTCGTGATCACCATGGAGGGCGATGTACAAACGGAGATACTCTGTCAGACTTTCATTGTGACCAAATCCAAGCATGTTCGAGTAGTTCCCTGTAGCACGTTGCATCATTCTGAATCACATGTGACCAGCTGAACCAAACTCACCCACGAGGTCCAAGTTCTTATCGACAGGGGCAACTGCCTTATCTGGGTGGTATACGTTTCGGAAGATGCGCGCGGCCACGGCAGGCAACTTGGCGATAAGGTCCAAGCAATCCTCGAGTGTATATGTCCAGTACTCGCTCTTCTTGATACCACGCTCGTACGCAGCCTGGAACTGGCTATCATGATTCAAAGCGGCGACACCAATACCAAGTTGAGTCATGGGGTGAAGAGTGCTCGGAAGTCTATGTGTAGTCGCGTCATGATTTGTCGGAGGTCAGTCAAGAGTGAGAACACGCACGAATCAATAAGCTTCTCCACGAATGCTGGCAACTCGCCCTTCTCGGCAAGTTCTGCTGAGAGTTGATAGCTCTCGCTCGGGGTTGGCACCCGACCAGTGAGCAAGAGCCAGAGCATACTCTCAGCAGTCATCTCTTTGCCTCCGGGTGCAGGTGGGAGAACCTTTTGACAGTCGGGGATGGTGAGGCCGTGGAAACGAATACCCTAGATCACAAGAACGTGAATGACAAAATTCGGACGGATCAGAGAGTGCAGGCAACCTCATTGGGATCAAGGACGGACGCCTCCCAGAGCATCGCCTTCAGGCCTCTCATGCCACCGAGGATGTTCTCTACCTACAAGGCGCGTGAAACGACGTGGAAGCAGCTGGGTCAAACTTTACCTTGACTTCGCCCACCACGGCTTGACTATGCTCGGCTTTCTGGCAAAGCAAAAGTAAGCAATCTGGAGCGTTGATATTGGCGAGTAAATGGTCTTACGAGCTTCTTGAGCTGCTCCTGCTTTGCCGGAATGACCTCCTGAAGGGTCTCCCTTATGGACTGTCAAGACTCATGTTAAATGAAAAATGCAAGACATGAACAGACAAGACGTACTTTGGTGGACGCCCAGCGACGGAAGCCTACGTTGGAGGGGACATTCCGGAGGAGTGAGTGTGCTCGAACAAACATGTTGGAGGTGAGTGGGAAGTTGAAGAGGTTGCACTTGCCAGTCCGTTTTTTATGTCGGCGGGCTCAGCCGAACCCATAAGCCCGGGTAGTTCGGCCGGGGACGGTTCCTTTTTCGTTTCCGTGCCGGGGTCCGAAGCAAACCGCCGCACGCAAGACACGTCGACTCAACAGCATTCATCCACAGCACCATGGCCTCGGTGCTCGTCCCAGTCCTGTACATCGGCATAGTCATCTCAAGTCTGCTCATATTCTCTCATTTCTATAGAAAGCGCAACGCAGGTAACGCCACTCACATTGTCAGGTCACGTTCATCTTCATCGTTATTCCAGGCAAATTATACGCACCATACTTCCCTTCGCATCCCGAGCGTGATGTCTATGTCACTTTGCTCCAGCAGAACGACCCCCCTGTGCACGAAGCCCTCCTCAAAGCTGCACTTGTCAGACGCGCAATGACGGACGTCGCCCGTATCATAAAACTTCGTGAAGACAAACCAGCACTCCAGAACCTCCTCCAGAAAGGCTCCATCGGCGACGACTTGTGGAACAGTCTACTCCAGGCAGAGAAGGAGCTCGAGGCGGAGGTCATGGAAGTCGTCGCCGAAGCAAACACATTCGTCGAGAGCTGGGGCACCATCATCTTCCAGACCGCTGGTGAACTCATCGCAAACGAAAAAATACGCGGCGCGTTTGAGGGCACAGCAGCGTTGAGAGCAAGCAAAGGTTGGGATTCCAGATTATCTTGCCGGTTTTGCTACCTCTCTTACCGTGCATCAGAACAAAAGTTTGGCAAGATTGGCCAAAAGATCGACCTGCCAATGTTGCAGCCTATGATGTTTGGTCCCCCTCCGCCACCTGGCACACCGGGAGCTGCGTTATATGCGGCTGCACAAGCGCAAGTACAACTCAGGGCTCAAGCACAGACACAGGCACAGGCTCAGCAGTCCCCTGTCCCTGTAACCTCATCGGTACCAAAGACGCCTGGCCAGCCTGCCAATGGCCTCGCCCCGCCTGCCCCTGGCCACGCTGAGAGTGCAACGAGCGACGGTGAGGCAAACACGCCACAAGCCTCTTCAAAATCGGTGAGTCAACTGTACGTCAATCTGCAATCTGTCTCAGACATGTGGCATCCCCCAGCCGAAAAAGAACAAGAAACGGAAGTAGTTGATGTGCACATCTCTGATACCTCTGGCATCCACTTTAATACATATCGCACCTGAATTTTGGGCATGGCACAAATAAGTTTGAGTACCGAGAGGAACTTGTAAGTTTAGCCAGAAAGAGTACAATGCGTAAAATTAGAAAGACCATACGTGGAAACACGGATCAAATCAAGCCAAAGTGTTTACAGCTACACTGATCAACCTCTGATAACAATCGCTTTCTCCCCTGTGCCAGTTCTTGTCTTGCCGGATTTGTCTACGTGGTCAAGACCTAGTACATCTTCCGGTGCGAACTTGTGGTCGTAGATAATATCCTCTGCAAGTAACGTCACATACTGTGGGCAGAACAATTTGTGGTGGATACTGACCATCTTCGATGTATGTCGGTTGCTTGAATGTTGAAATTTGGATGAGGGCAAATCTGTACTTTGCAATGTCCTTGTCAGAAACACCTATTCGTGTTTGTAGGCGTTTCTTCGTCTCTGCGAACTTCTCGTGCTGGAAGGAGCCCAATTCAGTTAGGTGACGATCCACCACAACACAGACGCACAGGTTTCACAACGAAGCGGAACGGCACACCGTGTGTCCGCAAGACCTCCTTTTGGAAGTGGAAGACACTTATGATCTTCTCATGTTCATCGGCCTCCAGTTCTTCTTGCGGTATTTCCTACACATCTTCGGGTTCATAACCTGGCGGAGGGTAAATATATCCAAACACACCTCTGCATAGAGTTCGACTGGGTCGGGAATGTTCCCAATCATCTCCGAGCCCGTGAACTCCCTCTGCGTCTTCCCGTCCTTGGACACCTCGAACACACGTATCTTCCCTGTGCCTCCAGGTGTGAGCGTCACTTGCTTGGCAAGATGATCCGCAAGGTCGTGAACCATGCTCGTCTTGGGCAAAAGGAATGGATATGACGCTTCTTCTCGGTTGTGGATCCCCGTCCATATAATCTTCAGACTTCGCTTCGTCTCGAGCTCGACGATGCTCACGTCCAACCGTTCGTAAAGGATAACGGATGTCGTTGGGTTGATGTAGTTGGTGCCCATGATTTCCGCTATGCTTTGGTTCAAGGAGCGCTTGAGGATAGACTTGGGAGAACCATTCGTAACGTGGGTCGTTGTGAAACGAAGCTTGATAGGATCGTGCCGCAAGAACTCGCCAGCTTTTTGCGACATCTTTGCAAGTATCGGTAAAGTTCAACGACATTGACAAGAGAGACGCACGATGTCATAATTGTGCTTCTTGCTCAGTATTAGACTGAACTCGGGGTGATCATGATCGGGATCCTCAAACTTCGGACGGAAAATAATCATTACGCGGTTCTGCAAAAAGTCGTAGAACTGTATGGGATTCGAGTAGAGACCCTGGCTCTCCAAATCATGGATCCTGGAACAAGATGGGATTACTGGTGACAACCAGTGCAGCAGAAAGCCAAAAGCTTACTCTTTCTCAGAGTGATCAACCTGGAAACAGATGACATCTCCATCCTGAATCTCGCTCTGAGCAAATGTCATTTTCGGCTTCATAAGTTCGATCATTCCAGGTTTGATTTCCTACGAAACATGTTAGGACAAACTACTCACAAGACTCGAGGGGACTTTGCACCTCATACAGCCTCAAAGGGGTTCCAGGCGTCCATCTCATGCGCTCGTTGATCATAGGGTGGAGGTCTTGCACTTTGCTATTGCGAGAAACATACACCTTTCCAACGCCATATAACGTCTGTTTCGACATATCAAAGTGCTTCAGAAAAACCATAATAGAGCCTGCGGGAGGTTCAGGCTGGCAATGTAATATTAGTACAGCTAGGCGAAAGGATGGCTAGTATACCTTGCTTGGGTCGGGTATCACGTCGAGATAAAGGCGTAGATCATTTTGTCTTGCGGCCATATTGTTACGAATGACTTCGACGGCTACGAAACAGAGTCAACAAGTAGTCACAGAAAAGTAACGGGGAGTTTTTGCGTACTGAGTGTAGGCTCATTCTCAGGAATATGCGTATCGGGTCGAACTGTTTTGTTTTGTCGATTGACGAGAACCCATAACCGAACCTTGTTCTCCGGAAGATTGAAGTGATTAGCAACGCGGGACTTGAAAATATTGTATGTCTCCTGTTTGAGCACGCGGAAGCTCGGTAGATCCGAGGGCGGCCAATGTTTTTCGTCGAATGTTGCAAGATCGAAACCTTCGTGATGCGCGAAGGTGTCGTCCGTGATGACTTTCGCAGTTAGGAACAGATGTTGCTCTTCTCGTTCCCTCTTCTTGGCCTCGATCTGGAGACGTTCCTCGTCGAGTCTGCGTTCTGAATCCAGGTCAACACACGAACACATAGACAAGACGATAGCATACTAAGATGAGGTGGTGTGTCTTCTTCCTTGAAGGGTGCTAGTATCTCGTCGATCGCCATCTCGCGGACGTATACCAACATGTATGCGTTCGTGAAGCGCTTCATGGCACGAACCTGATTGCGCTGCAAAGGCTGTGGAATGCCATTCAAAGGTTCGCCACCATAATTCTCCTCTAGCACTTCACGATCAGTCACAGGGGTCACACGGTCGTCGTCAAACTTGAGCCATCTCGTGTCGCGATCTGGTTTAATCAGAGCAAAGTAGTGCCCGCCATTCACGTCACCGGAATGCACCAAGACGCCATGCAACTTGTATACCCAGTTCTCAGACTTGGTTGGTCCTTCATCGATAAATTCTCCAAGGTCAATTTCAAAGGGAAATTCATGACGATCATTTATCTTTAAGGCGGTTCGTTGAGTCAAGAGCAAAGAGGGCGTTTGGTGCAAGCCTGACCTTGACCATGGCATCGCGTTGAATGTCATACTCGAAGCGCTTGAGCTGAAGGTGAAGCACAGGAGGGAATGACTCGAACACGAAACCCTTCTTGGCGTCCTGAAGGCCATAGCCCTCGGCATGGTACTTGTTCTCGCCCTCCATCATTTCAACGGCGACAAAGTACTTGAACGACTCGTAGAGATTTTTCATCCCCTTGACATTCAATTGGATATCTACGCGACAGGGTGAGTCAATGAACGAAGGAACGGAGGGAGCGCACCCTTGAACTCTTCGGTCTTTGAGGACTCGTAGTCGACATTAACACATTTGATGTAGCTCTTCATTTTGCCCACAAAGAGCTTGGCAATAGCACCTTCCGCTTTTGTACCCTACGTTTCTGTAAGATACGAAACAACGAGGGTGAATGGATCTGACCTTCATCTTGGACTCCAAGTTATCCTGCAGCACACGGTTGAATTCTTGGACGTCATGTTGATAAAATGAGTCATTTGATTTCCATCCAAACGATTTTGTCAACTCAGTCGTCCCTGATGCAGGCTGAGCGGCCACGAATGATTATCGCGCAATCAGATACTTACCAACGGGCTGGTCTGACGTCTGGAGGTGATAAAATACCCGTTGCAATGCAAGAGAGACACTCTCCGTGGGATGTTCGTCCTCTGTAGGAATTTGGTACACGGCCTAACGCTGATGTGAGCACAGGTATTTTGGCGCCACCGGCACCTACCTTTCGGAAGTAACGGGTACAAAAGAGAGACTGAAGGAGGGAATTCATGTAACACGTGGCTCCTTGATTTTTCAAGCCGACATAACCAGTCTCCTTCTTGGAATCGTAGCTGATAAATAACTATGAGGGGTACGAGGAAGACAAGAGTGGGAAAGAAGTTACTTGACGAAATTATGCCACAAGACGCCGGTGGGATCTTCAAGCACACGAACATACACGGTGACATCGGCGGACTCCTCTTCAATAGTTGGCCGGAGATGACCCTCTTGGATATTGAACAATTTGCGGAGTTCGCTAAAGCGGGTGAATCCCCAGTCGCACTCCTCGGCAATGAATCGATGGTGGGCATCTTATGGACAAGAGCCATCGGTAGTGGAAGGAGAGTTGCACGAATGGGACTCACGGCTGACGGTGTATATGGTAGGGTCATGGACGTTTGATATGACGAGCGCGAATTGAGCACAGGCGTGCCAACCTTCAGGTGACTTTTTTGGATCTGCGTAGTCAAGGTAAACTGAGACGGTATCGTTGGGAGGTGCGTTTGAGTTTCCGAATGGGAACAGGAGTATGCGCCTGGAAATGGAAAAGTTAATTGCGGATTGCGAGGAAGGGGAGAGGTCAGACCATCGGTGACCGCCACAACTGAACTCTGGACTTGTGAGCTTCTTGTCGAGCTTCTTCCAATTGGTCAATCTCCAAGTGTACACTTTGAAATCCTTGACATCATGACCCAGGTCGGGCATATGCTTGGCGGCGAATGCCTCGTCTGGACGGTGGAGTGAGAAAATGGAGGAAGACAGGAGAGAGAAGCGAGCTGACGATCACGAACGGATACGACGTCGTCGACGATTTCCATTGGGGGCGCACCGTTCACTTTTTCATCGAGGATGTCCATGGTATCAGCGAGTCTGGGAAGGGGCGATGAGTGGGGGGGGTTGGGATTTGGTGGGATCGGGGTATGCACGCACAGACCAGGGAGATGGCAAGTGCTGGGTGGGGATGGCTGGGCTGGGTGCGCGGAGAGTCAGACAGCCAGCAGGACGAGCTGGAGGGAGACAGGATATTATCGCAGAGGCGACAAAGTCGGTGGGAAATCGTGCCCAACCGCATAGATTGCATAAGCAGGCCCCCCCCCCCCTTATAAACCTGTCTCCGCACAAAATGTTGATCGTCCTTTTGCTAATGTACCGTTCGCCTGAATTTTTCTTTTTCCTTCCCCACACGATCCTTAGATTGTCTCGACAGGGTGTCCACGCGTCACCACCAGCCTTTCCGCTGTCCACTGTCGGTAATGAGTCAAAGTCGTGTAAGAGCAGGTCGAGCCCGGCTCGGCCCCGTCTTGGGGTCACGCCACGTTCGACAGCGCCGGTGGTGCTCTTGTATGGCGCGTTGCTTCCATGGCGCCATGGATTTGTGCTAGGCAGACATGTCACGTACTCTACTATGAATAACAAGCATGCCTTACTGCAGACGCGTGCAAGGGGTGGGCACGTTTGAGGGGTCGGCGTGATGAGCACGAGCGTCGATACTGTATTCGGGTCGCTCAGGTCTCCAACCCCGGAGATGGGATCACAAAGTTTCCCACTGGGCCAGCCGCGAGGGTAGGAACGGTTGCCTCGAGAACGTAAGTGACAGGTACCTTCATAGCGCCGTAGCTAGTCCCACTTGGGCCTCATGTCGACAGCCCGGCATCTCTCCTCTTCCCATTTCCTTCCTTCCTCTCCCCCACCCCCACGAGCCCCCGTTTTTCCTCTGGCTTGCTTCGTCTTGTACTTTGTTCTCTTGCATGAATAGTCACACTACCCGCCGCCGCGACGACCGCTCAGCACCCGATCCTTTCAAGCCATGGGTACCCACAGACAAGCACCCGCCCGACCATGATCCTGACCGTCGCCGAAATCGCTCCGCTACTGTCCCCACCCAGTCATACGACCCAAGGCCTTATCCATCACACGATACCCGATACAGTGACCCGAGACACTCTTCTCGCTCCCATCGCCAGGACCCTCACTATCCCTCGACAGCGCCTTATTCCTCCTATCATCACTCCTCTGCACAGGTTCCCTCAACAAGCAGAGCCTATCAGCACGCGACGCGCCCTTCCGCGCAGTACTCCTCATCCGGTTATCACTACCCACAACCCTCGTCATATCAACCTCCACACACAACCCCCGCACACCCAGCAGCTAGCTCATCTCGCAGGCCCCATCCAGAACCACCTGATCCAAGACCCCCAAGACGACCCGCTCCTCCAATCCACCAATCCGCCTACGACCAGCCATCCAGTGGCGAAGAGATGGCGAGGACTTCGAGACATCCTCGTCAGGTTCACTCCTCAACCCAACCTCCTCCCTCAGCCACAACAAACCAGGCCTTCTGGATTCCTCCACACGAAACATCCTCTTCGCGGCGTCACAAGGATCCCTACAGGGACCAAGACCGGGAAAGGGAGAGGGAGAGGGAAAGAGAGAGGGAAAGAGAGAGGGAGATGGAGAGTAAGAGAGAGAGGTAGAGAGA
>JBBPUP010000157.1:9429-33736 GCA_038094735.1 Exsudoporus floridanus
CACCTTCAACATCATGGCGTACTACACACACCGACAGTCGCCCTTCGATCTCCAATAGTCGGCTGTCCTACCCCCCTCCCTTCAAGACAACGCAGCTGCGTCGTTGACTCCCGTGATAAACGATATGGGTTGTCCTATGCTGACGCCACCCGATGATCCCAGCCGTTCGATAAATTTCAACTCACGAACACGAACGCACCTATAGATCATCTACTAGCTTCTGATATCACACTAGGTTGGTCAGTCCCATCGTATTTCCCTTCGGGTGGGTGAACAATGCACTTCGCCTTAACGTCGTGTGCCCCGATGCCGTAGTTATTGACCCTGCAATTGTTGTGTAACATTCTCGTGAACTCTAAGTGCGTTTTCTGTACCGTATCCGCTTCTTACCGTCGTAATTCTACCCTAGTGTTGAGCGCCATGTGTAGCTGTTGGTCTTTCGACCATTGTGTAATCTTCTGGTGAACTTCAAGTGTGCTTTCCGTGTCGTATCTGCTTCTTACTTGATCGCACCGGTACACATTCCTACGAGGTTGGTATTGGTTCTGTGTCCACCACCACGACCCATAACACCACAGCCAAGGTCATCTGGGTCAGGCCGAGACAACCTTCCCGTCTCGGTGTATGCACTTAGGTGGGCATTTCCTGGCAATAAGAACACAACAAATCCCTAACCATCGCTTCCGCGTCTGTGTTAAAGTCCTGTTTGGACTGTGAGTCGATGTAGCGCCCGCTCTCCGAGTTTCCAAGATGTTACCGAAATGTTACGATTTCGCTGTCTTTATTGTGATCTCGATCTTTATAAACTGAGTGTATGTGCAGACGGACCTGTTGGTTCATGCCGCGCATGGTGGGAGCGGAACAATCGTCGAATGTCAGATCTGATACCTTCGCGGTATGTGGTCGCAACGTTCACCCATTTTCTGTGTTTGAGTCCTGGGTTGAATCGCATATGCTATTGTACTCCTCGAAGGCCCTGTGTATGTGATTAAATCTTTGTAGCATAGAACCAAACTGTATGTGTAGGGTGGAGACAATCCCTACAGTGTGCAGCTTCGGGATATATATAACATGTTGAGCTCAAAACACCAAACGTATGTATAACAAAAATAAATCACCGAGACGCCATTCACGGAACTGCGATTCTCCACTATTCATTAATGCCTCATTGCTAGTGTTCGTCTACCCATCTCTGCCTGAATTCCTCCTTCAAACTTGACGCGTATTGTCTGAATCTCCCAAGGGTTCGAGTTGAATCGCCTCCGATTCGTTCGCGTCCACCTCCGCGGCCCGATCCTGGCCCGGGGTGACATCTGCGAATGCAATTGCAGACACAGGCACATTTTGACTTGCATTGTGTTGCGACAATACACCAAATCCAGTGTCAACCCCTTGCCGGCCGCGATGTATATCTCTATCATACAGCTCTCGCACACTGATGATGAATCGAGGCATCATGGGACACATCATGATGCTTGAAAACATGGCCAGGAAAAGCAAAGTGTCGTCTCCTGTAACCTTGAATTCCAGTAGCGAGAAAATGTTGTAAAACATGTTCCTAACGAGTCAAAAGAAGACAACGGAGTGATTAGTTTGTTTGTAAATACTCGTGAGCAGGATGTGTGGGACACCGAGACGTACACAAGGAAATACAGGATGCCATCTCCCACGAGTCGTTCCATGTACCGGTTAGGCTGCCACCGCTTTGTCACCTTGTACATGTTAACCGATTCATGCAATGTCTGAGTAACAGCAAGGATGAAAAGCATTGTGCCAAGAATAAATCGCGGGATTTCATTATACACTTGAAGTGCAAATGTTGTGTTCGTCGATGAGGAGTTGCAAAAAGTGAAATCCACCACTTGCACAATTGTCACTGGGGAAAAGTGTGGCAAGCGATGAAGCACAACCTGGGTGAGATTGGAGTGAGATGTAAAATTTATCCTGGACTTACCTGAGAGATCTGTACTAGTATCGTAGATGCATACTAAAACTAAGTTAACAATGACCTGTGGGATGTAAATGGAGAGAAGGATATAAAGAATCTTTTTGGATCGATTCCACATTGCATAGACCCGCAGTATCATGACTACTGTAATTGAAATTACAGTTGGTGGCATTTTAAACATGCAAAACGGTATTGAACTCACGATCTGATGCATTGAGAAGTGTTGTGAATGAAAACTGAGTTACCCAAACGACTGCAATACCTTTGGGATATCCATTTCTCAAGTCAACATTATGCAGGGCTGTAAATCCATCCGCTTACACCTATGGAACTGCTGTCAGCACATTTTTCTTTCAATCACAAATTGAATGCAAACGTCTAGTGGAAGATGATCATTAACCCCAACCTGAGACAAGGCACAAACCAAAAACACTGACTTCAACAGGCCCAGGGATAAATGGAGTATTATCTGTGAATGCATCTTATCAGTTCATCTAACCTTTAATGTAATTTTGAACGTACAGAGTGCATTGAGACTTAGGATGGATTGATTATTACTTATCCTCGCCATGCTTGATAGAAACAATAGACCTACATAATCCAAAAAAGACCAACATAGCGGACCTACAGAAACGTCAATCACAAACACCTGCAATGCAGTCAGCCCGGAATACATACTAGAACAAAGAGTGTTGAGACCCAGGCCCAGGGTCGGTGCTGTGGGATTGTCAAGGGTCTAGCGCTCATCCAATGATTACTATTTCTCTACCCAAACATAATGTATCTTTGAATATCCCCGGTCAATGTATTGAATGTGGAGAGCGAAATTGCATACCTCTCTCGAAAAGGTGAGGACTGCGGTGGCAGAAACGTAGTCATAAGTGGAGAGCGAGAACAATAGTGTGCACATGTGCATCACTCACGATAATCGTATACGACAGTGGTTACAATAGCGACTGCATTGGTATGTCAGATTCAGTAATCATTGACCAGATGAGTGGCCATACGGGATACATAGTTATTCATCCGTAGAAGCTCCAAAGCAGATAGCAAGTCGGAGGACATGGTAGGTTCAAGGGGAATTGCAGGGTATGATTTGATTGACGACAAGCGAGAATTAACAGTTGATCGAGGTTGAACTTGCAGGCTCTGCTGTCTTATGTGTTCTCCTGACAACTATATTATCTATCCGGTGTATTGAATATTGGTTTTCAGACTTGACGGAGTGATGGTGATGGTGGCTGGGGCGGGAGTATCTTTGTTATCATGCAGTGCACAGTATCATCATGACACTATATAACAAAGTTTGCGGTCCGAAGATCAAATCGCGTTTTTTTTTAGGATAATGACTATATCCCATCACCACGGATGGCAGGCAAGAAGCTTCAAGGTCTCAAAGCTATATACACCAGCAGACTGGATGCATACACCGCATTTCTACCATTTCATCTTGCGGTGCTCCCGCGGATCAAAACTGCCAGAGGGGTGTCCTTTGGTGCCCATTTAAACGTTGATTCTCGGCAACAACACTTGTGTACAAGTCGTATTGCATATTGCCTAGTACGTAACAGGCGTCTGCAATCCCACGGATAAGTATCCGATTCCGACCCTTGAATGTTGAGGTATTATTAGTGTAGAATTCCTCTGAGTTGACAACCCTTGACAACCTTCCCGTCACCATGCGGGAGTTGCCTGTAACAAAGGATTTGTGGTGACGAAAATCAACCTATCTCCACACCAGCATATATGAGAAGTACTCATACTCATGTACGTTTACCTCATCTTAGTGGGGGAGCTGTGGAAGCGTGGGGAACCAACGTTCAACGCTTCTGCCATCAGCCATCTGAGCCGTCGCGTGATTATCTAGTGGTGTGTCGTGGATCAACATTCTTTAGCGATGATGCAATATTGTCGTAACCTGTCATGGACGCTTGCGCACCTGTGAGTTAAGTCCGAGGGAATAGTTCATACTGTACATACTTCGCGCTCCGCGCCGGACGGTGTACGTACATTGGATGATCGAGCTGTTTCGATGGAAAAAAAAAAAAAGAACACCGATATCATCGCACCGCAGCGTCTCTTTTCACCAGGCCGCCATGCGCAGCAGTACCGATCCCATTCTTTGGTTTAGTGAAAGTTTCAGGAACTGCACACTGTATAGCACCAGAACAACGATCCTGCCAAGTGACTATATGTTCCCAGGGGCATCCGTCAAATTTTAAGTTTCTCAATAGTCTTTTGCGTACAACTGATCATGAATTACCACAATTGTTGCAAACTTCTGACAGTACACAGCTTTCATTCCATGTCACTCCCTTTCTCACTTTTTGGTATCTTTTCTTATCCTCGATTTTATTCAGAAAGTGACCATGTCCACCAATGATGCTCACCTACGAGACAATTCAACTAACAAGACGTCGAAATTTTCCTGCCTGTGTGTAGCAGGGTACTGCCCCGTGATAGAATTGAGCATTCTTCTGTGTCCAAGCTTCGCCCTGATCCTGTATCCACACGTTGCTGAAGCCCCCTACCACAGGATAGGGTGGAAGGCATGGTCGAGGTCGTCCTCGATGAAACGATGTGTACTACGTGTGATGCAAGCTACCTCCATGAGTTCTTGTCAACGTGGACGGGCATGCAATCAATTGTCCATCTCTGCACTAGTAGTCAAAGGAGTTGGTCGTGATATGCATCTTGATCGAGTCATGAAGCAGTATCCAAACATTAAGGGGTCATTCCTCAGTAGTGAGGAATGGGAAGGGATGAACGTTGAGAGGAATGCGAGACACGAGACACTTGGATGATGGTGATGAGGCAGAGGTGTGGTGTACAAACTACCGGCGGTGGGGAGAGGTGAGGTGGGTGGTTTCAGGCATTGCGAGTCGAGAGAAATGGTGTTGCTATGAGCGAAGCCTGGAGTAAGGCAGTGTCTCGACAATCTGTCATCATGACATGGGTCATTACTGTCCCATGATGCACTCAAAGCAGGATCTTGGTCCACTCAATCATTCCACATCACCACGTTCTCGGTTACCGGGCCGTTTTCCAAAACATTATAATTAGGTTGATCTGAGGATCATCAACCAAGAGTAATGTACAATGAAATAATCCCGCGATGAAGTCGGAATCAGCACATGTATAAATACGTACATGGTTAGGGAGTGGGAATTAGCATATTGATGGGCAGGAGTAGGCAGCCGATCAGGTATGCTGTGGTGCCACCCGTAAGTACCTTGGCATGAGTGAGGGCGTGGAAGGAGCACAAATGGTCGATAAGTAGACAAAGGAGATCAAGTCGGAACATATCTGGAACTTCAACATGGATTCAGCCTGTTGATTCAACGTCGAACGTCCCATGTAAAACATCTAAAAGATCATTCTCCCCAGTCGCAACTGTTTATGTTACATTCGCTTGGATGTATGTCATGCATGGCCATGCCTCAGTTTGCTGGAGTCTAACTGAACAGGTCTCTCTTCAGATGACCCGGAGATCATGACACCAAGGGCGAGTTTCAGACATTATTAGATAGGGCCCTACCTCTCCTTGCTGAGGACGATGCGCGTAGTCTTGCAAACCCCCTATAGCGAGAAACGGAAGAGAAAATGCCGTTCAATTAATGTGTACCGTCGTCCAGCATCATCAATGCCAATCCTCAGGCCCAACGCCAGACCAATAAAGCGACACTCGCCCTTGGACCCAATAGAAGTGATGTCATCACAAGTTCCGAGCGTCGATGTTGCATTAGCAGTGAAGCAAGAGGGTAACATGGATCGGTACCGAGCTGAGAAAGGCAGTGTGGGATGGCAAATTCTGTGCCTGTTCGTCATAGATGGATCGAATCTATGCTTGACCCCAGGCATTCTGCGTACCACGGCCGTAAACATCGGTGACAATGAGTTTATCCACGCTTGTGGGAAGGTCGGAGATAAGGCCTGAGAGTTGTTTGCCCGGGGGGGTCTGCCAGTGAGCAACTTGCGGGCAATGACAGGAATTGAGGAACAAGGAATGAATACTCTGTAAAAATCCTGCAAGTAAAGGAATAGGATAAGGCTAATCAGTTCGGTAGCAAATGCGCAAGCGGAAGTTTGAACTGGTTGAGAATCAAGCCAGTATTAATGTCTGCTGTGGTACCGGGAAAGGATCCGATATTGATGGCTTGCAGCCAGATGATTCCTTTCGCTGTCCCCTTGGTGAGACCGTACTACGGCGCTGACTCTGTCGCAGTTCGATGGAGCTAGAACACAACTTGAACGTGCACGTGATGAAGGAAGGTTTCTTTTAGGCCATACGTATGCGACCACATGGCACAGATTGGAAGCTGGAAACGAGCATTACCCATAACAGGACACAAGAATATTGCTACGTGAGGTCATGAAGACTCTCGAATAACGAGGAAATGGCGATCATGAGCCTCCTGGTTGAATAAAACCTACCTTCCGCCACTCCTACTCGGCTGTTGAGCATGGTGCCGGTACATAACGCACAAAAGAAAGGGATGTTCCAAGCGCATGGTTCCCGCATCAACAAGTTGGATGTACACGTAATGATCAAGGAAGAAAATCATCGAAAATTTTACCTATGTACCACATGACAAAGGTGGCACGTCGTTGGTCGAAGCCCGCCTTACCCTTGTACCACTGAGATCACCTCCCCGCTGGCATCAGCGATATGCTGATTACGCTGACAGTGTTGGCGGTATCAGAGGCGGACGACCAGAACGCCTGATGCTCTCCGCCGTTCGCGAGCATTTGTCTCCATCCCAGCAGTTCTCCTCTTGGGCGACCTACCCATGGCCACGTTCATGCTATTCCTGATTGACGCTTCCATCTGCATTTCTTCGGCCATTCACGCTGAACCCCTCTGTACAAAAAGCCTCGCCTCAGGCCTGTTCGTCCCCCCACCGAATGCGTAAGTTCCTGGATTTCCGTTCTTCCGAGACCTTGATTCCTGCATATTCAGCTCCGTTCATACTTGGGCTGGACGGGAATTTACTGGCTATGCGGCCTGTAAAACAAGTGAGGATCAGGGCCTCGCTTCCCCTTCTCAGGAAGCCTCTTGGGACGGATGACCACGTTGGTCAACTGCGGGCTCTGACCCCCACTTATATCGCTCATTTTCTTCTATCCGTCTAGGTTACCTCGACGGCGGGGGTCGCCAGTCACACGGCTAGCAGAGTCGGTATGTATGCTGGCGAACTCACTGCCGCATTTCGTGTTATCGGGTCAGGTGCATTGCGCTGTAGTGGTGGTTGTCCAGACGTCCATGTCCCATCCATTTGGGTTACAGAAGCCGATGATCGGGTCAAGGGGGTGAGGCGATGGACCGAAGTGGACGAGTGTAGTATTTCTGACACATTTAGCATGATGACAGGTTGTGTGTATTAAGTCTGGCAGTGTCATCATCTATTCATAGCGCATCCTCCTCCCCTTCACATATCCCACGCAACTTGCATCTTGTGATCAGCTGCCATGATTCGTCCGTACCAGGTTGCCTCGGATAGCTTTCTGGCCCCAGATATCACGCTCGCCCACTCCCGCCTTCCCACATATTTTTACCTCCGAACAATCTCGTCATCAGCAATGCTGTACAATAAACGCAGGTCGTCCCATTAATTGGACTCTTTCCAGCTTTTGTTTTTCGCTATCAATATCGTCACATCGCCCCTCACCATCGTCGCATCGCAGCCCTACCGATGCACCGTGGTACATCCACTGAAACACGATCCTTTCTGCGCTGCCTGGGTGATTTTTCCTCCGGGAGCAAAACGTCTGATCAGTGTATTGCATTCAGAGAAGTGGTGGCAAATAGCACCACTGTGAGAGTGGCCCGGTATCATCATCAGGCTTTCAGCAACGGCACTTGTGTCGCAAAGTACCTGTATTCATTTTTTTGGATGGGGAATGAAAAGATGCGTACATATTCGAGGCAGAAACGTTGCCTGGGGGCACCTGCACATGTGGCTCAATTGGTTTTTGGCGTGATTATTACCTAGCGCAAGGACGACAATTCGTGATGACAGTTTGTCTGTAAATCTCACTCTCCCTCTCAATGTATTAATGTGTTTGTGATGGACATGGGAGGGATGCGATATCAAACTAATACACACCATCGTCTCGTCAAGTTCATGTAATCAGGTTTATAACGGGATCTCGAATCAACTGGACGCTGTACTTCCGATGATCCGATCCCAAACGTTGGCGCGCGAATAGATTCCCTAAGTGATTGCCAGTGAGTTCGATATTCAACTACAAATGGGATTTTCGGGACTTGTATTTCCACTAGTGCCGAGACATGTCCGCACGACCACGATGGAGCAGAGTTGGATCAATGTGTCCCATCGTCTGTAGCTGAATGCAAACACAACAATTATAAAGGGAGCCTGATTGAAAGGGTAGCCTTTCCTGATTCTTGCTGATGCTGATGTAGCGTGAGTCTCGTGACATAAGTCCAAGGCAAGCTCGCGCACCATTAGATGTCAGAACCTTCTCAATAGGGGGATGAGATACGCCTTTCACTTGTTCTGTCTAATAGGAAATGAGGTATCGCGATGTGGTGCGTAATAACCAGAAACGGACACACCGAGTCTTATCCTATTGGATGTCCGTGAGCTCGTCTACTATCAGACAGATATTTTTTTCAGACAGTTTTTCCTTTGTCGAGCGGTCTTCGCCACGGCTCGCTAGATGACATGTTAGAGACACCACGTCGACCGTCAATCACGGAAGACCACACACGGACATATGTTTAGTTTCAACCGTCTTCGAAGGTCCTTCATTTGTGGTACTCACTCTTGGTGGTGACGGCGAACGAGATCGATGATCGAGAGACCAACACGACATTCCGGGAACACCATCAGGCTTGTGCAAAGTAATTTTCCCTGCCCCACATTCTGGCCCTCATCTGTAGCTACTCTGTGAGCATTAGAACACTGAGATAACTTGGGACTGTCATGAATTTCTTTTGTACGTCTCGATTTCTTCCCTGTCTCGTTTCTATGTCTTTGTCGCCATCACGTTCCCACCCATCTTGCCCTTGAGTATTTGCAAAAAAAAACTAACCACTCGTTTGTGTTTTTCTGAGCTGCCAGGGCATATTTTCCAAAATTTCTGAGCTAGTCAATTTCAATGCTACAGGGGGCAACACTCAAGTGTTGTTCCTGGCCATACTGTATAGTATAACGTTATGCCCCATGATTCCCCGATTCATCATCAGTGTGCGAGAGCTGTACGACCATGACACCCGTCGCGGCTGCAAGGGAGTTGATACTGGATTCGGGATGTTGTCGCAATCCACTGTGAGTCAAATCGCGCCTGTGTCTGTAATTGCATTCGCGGATATTGTGCCGAGGCAGGATCAGGTCGCGGAAGGGGACATAAACAATTCGGAGGCGATTCGAGTCGAACCCCGGGCCTTCGGAGATAATACGCACCAAGTTTGAGGGAGGGGTTTAGGCGGGAACGGAGGACGACACCTCTGCTGATACATTGATAAACGGTGAAGAATGGTGGTACTTTGAACGTTGACTTGTATATTTGTTTTACTCGTCACATATGTCTTGTCTTCTTGGTTCAATGTATGTATTATGTATCTCCCGACGTTGCACAATATAGGCATTGTCTTGAGGGAGTTTCTCCTCTATGCGCGCCATATGATTCTGTGTTGCTACCAATTTCAGGGCCAACAACAGGGCGGTATCAAAACTAGCTTGTTCACCATTCTCGAGGGCCACGATAGTCCAGGTATGTATACGATACAATCAAGAACTCCTGACATCCAACTAATGTGTGAGTGATACGACCACATGTCGTTCGCCGATCATCAATTTATGGGTCCATGCACTCAAACCATCTCTTGTCCATTTGTCCAATTGTTGTACTTGGACAAAAAGTTCGGTTTGGACGCAGGGTCAATGAAATCGGTGGGGCTGAAATATTTCTGTAACATATACGCTGCCACTGGGAGTGCAAGTGCAAGATTTCGCTTGTCATGTAAGTTGGATCGTAGCAATGACGAAGACCTGGCCGGGGAACTACTTATCCGGCAAGGTAACGCCTGCTCGATGTCCGTATATAGAGGGGAGGGGGTTTCCATTTTGATGGAATATCGATGAACGATCCAGCAGCAAGGACAGCAGGTATGGCAATTACGCAGAAATATCTACCCAGTCCTTCATTCAGGAAGATGAGTCCGTTTTGTCGACTCCCAAGCATTGGTTTCTTTCATTCCCCGAGTGTGTGGCAATGTGGTACTGAGACATTAGAAACGAAGGATACTCACAAAAGGACAGCAAAATATTAGGAGAACTTCAAAGAGGGCTTGAAGTGCGTGGAAGATACAGATCGTTCCTGCCTAACCCGAGTATGAGATGAAAGGTTCGAAAAACCGACATCAGCAGTCTTTCGAGATGGCATTGATGATCATCACGTGACTCACGTGGCAGGGCGCCGAGAAATTAGTCCAAACATTCTACAACTCTAACGACCTTCGAGCAACCCCGCCGCTCGCTTTATCCGTAGCGTCGCACCAGCGACATGCCAATCATGTCAACAGCGGTATCAGCATCTGGGACGGACGGCGAGACGGCCTGATGCTCTCCGCGAGCATTCGTCCTAACAGTCTTAATTCAAGATTCTCCAAGTGACCACCTCTGTCAGTCCTCTTTTGAACGGCAAGGTGGCGTTCAAAATGACGCGTATAAATCTCCTCTATGGTGCTTCCATCTCACGGAGTCCTTGCCTGACCCTGTCCTTGTAAATATGGACCCACCCATCCGCACATTCCCCACCGAGTCTCGCCCGTGCTAGCGAGTGCATCCAGAGACCTCAACCATCTCCCCAGATTGCCTTCTCGGGTGTCTCGAGTGTCTTCCCTCTGGGCCGATCGGCGACATGACGCTACATTTGACCATAATTCAAGCATAACTTACAAGAGATGGCCGCACACAACCCACGGGTTTATGGGGCCTTTGATCGAACATCAGGATTCTGCCCCACCTCTCACTAGGGCCCTCTATGATAGGAAATCATCCTAGCCAACTGCAAGCTCTGACCCTGCTTTCGTCGCTCAGCCGGGAAAGCTGCCGGTGACACGGTTTCCAAAGACAGTGTGTACGCTGCTGAATTCACCGGCGTATCTCATGTTGTAGGGTCACGTGCGTGATGAAGCTGATTCGAGGGAGGAAAAACATTGAAGTCATCGCGACGACGTATCTCTTCCATTTGTAGTCGCGTTCGTGGTCACATTCGATCTCGTTTGGTCCAATCAAATTTTCTGTATCTAAAAGAGCTGAAGCGATGCACCAGGATGCTGGTAATATACAACTGGCGGACGTCAGCATCCACTAATTCCTCTTTTCATCTGTTGGAGCTGTCTTTTAACGCGCATTGACCTACTTCTTAGTGAATTTCAGACGGATGCTGGATCTTATTCCATATCATCGCAAAACTTAGTAGTGATCCGCTATTCCATTCCGTTTGCAGTCTCTAAACCGTACGAGTACACCCTCATCTTCTCCCCCTTAGAACGTCCTCGTCCTACATTATATTCAAAAAAATATTACATGCCCACTCGTGGCGCTACTAACGAGACAGCACAAGATAGGCAGAGGTGGAGCCTTGCCAATGTATCTGGATACTGCCATGTGACACCATACCCCATCAAAAGAGGACAGCCAAGCGCGATATACGGGAAGGGGATGAACGGGCCTTGCCTTACAGTTATCGATGAGCGCGTTGTCGTGTTCACATACAGACTCAATTTTTGTATCCACACATCACTCCAGACTCCGTCCCGACCCAGACCCAATCCCCGACATAGATATGGAGGGAGGTGGATGGTGCGTCGGTGGACGATTGTGTTCGTCTTCCATGAGGAAGCCGTGTGCACACAGAGTGGATTATGTCCACGAGGCCTTGTCAGTGGGAGTGGCCCGTACCATTAACCGCGCCGTCTCTGCGGTAGAAGACAGTGCCGTGGATGCGCATTTGGTCGAAAAAAGAAAAATATACCCTGATGGATGATGTAATTGTAGCGGCCGACCATTAAGCGCTCATATAGAGAGACAAGAAAGCTATTCGGGGCTTTGACCGATGGCGAGAGACAGAGGTATCTGTATGCACATGTGGTGACACAGGGGGGGGGAAGGCGGTCGTGCGAGATAGTTCGAGGCCCTGCATGTTGGAGAGAAAGCGCTGCTGCCCGTTTGGGCGCTCCTTGGCGTTGGGTAGTCTTATCGATAATCTGTGGATCTTCCTGACCAGGGCCATCTTTGTTCCGGAAGCAGTTGCGTAAGACGCGCGACCCGCACTGCTTCACGAAGTCTTCCTGGTTTCAGTGTTTTTGCAGCCATCGGACGCTACCCACCAGTGGGCAAAAATCCAAAGGTTATTACGTTATTTCATCATCAAAGGGGGTCCCCCCCCCATTGACAGGCAAGTCCACACTTTACGAGGCATGAGATGGCTCAGCTCGCGGGGGAAGAAGCAACTGTGGCTCTCCGCATCGCTCGCGGCTCCCCAGTAACGTAAGGTGGGAATGGAATCAATGGAGATTAGTGGGGACACATCTGATTCTCATCATCACTAGTAAACGATTACCGGGCAATTACCCCAGTGTTAACTGTCAGGGATCATCAACCCGGAGGAACCTTACAATGAAATAATTCTTCGTCTACAAGTCAAGATCAGCATAAACAATGGGTTGAAACTGGATAGCTGGGGATGGGTTCCCACAGCAGATAGCAACGATATACTGTAGTGCCACTCGTACGTACTGTTGATAATGGTCATTGTTCGAGTGGGTGACAGAGAGCACCGCTCTGGCGGTTCTGATCCATAGAAGCGCCTTAAAAGAACCAATAGGTCATGCCTTCTTTCATGGCGGTGGTTGAATATAGGTGGAAGCGGCGACTCACCTGTGCTGTTTACACAACAACTTTGTTTTTTGCGCGGTGATGGAGATACTCTTGCGCCGCCTTTTGTCACCACTATCGAGGCCGTAACGCGTATTTAACTTTATCGAGCGGTGGAGGATCATCAATGATCCATCACTCGTTCTAAACCATTCTTGAAGCAGATAATTCACACGCCGAATACTAGAAGATATAACCGTCAGCGGAACACGGACCAAGCAACTGACAACCCCTCTTTCATCTCCGTCGATCGTTAATCTGTCATACGTTGGGTTTGCTCTTGTGCCTGCCATGTCCTCCAACTTACAAACTGCTCTGGAACCTCTACGAATGAATAATTATGTATCCCGTATGGCCGCTCATTTGGGTCAATGATTAATCTAATAGATTGAGACAGTTGTCACTGTTACCGCGGTTACATACGATTATCGTGAGTGATGCTTCTATGCATGCCATATACTTGGTTCTGAAGTGATCGATGCAATCCTACCATCAGTCCTCACGTTTTCGAGCGAGGTACGTCGTTTCACCTTCCACAGCTTATTGGTTCACTCAGACGCAGAGAATATTCAAAGATACACTATATCTGGGTAATGAATACAGTTTCTAAGAGAGCGCTAGGCCTCTGATAATCCCATAGTGTCGACCCTGGACATGGGTCTCAACGATATTTATCCTAGTATGTATAAGGGCCCTCAGGAGTTCACTCCATTGCGAGTGCTCCATGCTGACATACCTTTAGGTCCGCTATATCGGTCTTCCTTGGACGATGTAGGTGGATTATTGTTATAATGCATAACGAACATTGGTAACAGTCAACTGTGCTTAAGTCTCAGTGCGCTCTGTATGTTCGGAATCAAATTTAAGGTTGATTGGGCTGATCGGATCGATGTGTTCACAGATGGTACTAGCTTTATCCCTGGACCTATTGAAGTCAGTGTTTCCGTTTCGCACCTTGTTTTGGGTCCGTTCTTAATGATAATCTTCTGGTAGATGTATGATAAGTTCTGATTGAAAAAAACTATATTAATGACACCTCCATAGGTGTACGTGGGTTGATTTGCTTCCTTATATGAGTCTTGCATGAGACATGAATATTCCAAAGGCACCGCAGTCAATGGGATACTTGACTGGGCATTTGTAATATTTCTTAGTGCCACTGATTGTGAGTTACCGTTCTACATGTTTACATTGGAATCGAACATGATCAAAATTACAGTAGTCATGATCATGCGGGTGTATGCGATGTGGAGTCGATCCAAATGGATTCTTTGCTTCCTTTTGTTGATCTATGTCCCGCAGGTCATCATTACCATTTTGTTTGCAGGGTTCTACGATACCAGCACATATGTCTCAGGTATGCTACAGATAAACTACACACGTCATTCCAAACTCACCCTTAATCTCCCGCTACTGTTTTACCAAGTCACAATTGTCCAAATCGCAGATTTCTCACTCTGCAATACCTCGTTGTCATTCTTGCTTTCCGTGTATGATGAAATCCCACGATTCGTTCTCGGTGTCACGCTTTTCATTCTTGCCGTCACTCAAACATTAAAGGAGTCAATCAGCATGTACAAGGCGACAAAGCAGTGGCAGCCTAACCGGTACATGGAACGACTCGTAAAAGATGGCATTCTATATTTCCTTGCGTATGTCTCAGTTTCCCTTTTTCGTCACCGACGCATTCTTCCACCCATCTGATTCTCGAGTGTTTGCCGACGAACTAATCACTCGTTTGTTTTCTCCTAAACTGCTAGGAACGCGTTTTTCAACGTGTCTGTGCTAGTGGAGGACAAGGTTACATATAGCCCTTGGGTGCTCTACCTCATCATGTGTTCTGCTATAGCGCTGTGCCCCATCATGCCTCGGTTCATCATCAGCGTACGAGAGCTGTATGACCATCACGTCAGTTACGGCTGGCTAGGTGTTGATACCGGTTTTGGGGTGTTGTCACCGGCCATTGCGAGCCAAAGCGCGCCTGTGTCTGCAATTGCCTTCGCAGATGCCCAGGGGCAGGATATCATGAATGATTTGGGAGGGATTCGACTCGAAGAGTCGGGAGGTTATGTGCATCAGGTTTGAACGAGGAATGTCAGGATAAACGGGCGACGAACACTGGTACGTTGGGTAATTGACTCGCACACTTATTTATTTCGTTTGTGCATATTGCCTGTCTTCTATATTATGAATCTCCCAGTGTGCACGATGTACATAGGTATTGTCTCCACTTCGCTTGTATGATTTGGTTCCGTGTTGCAATGTTGCAATGGCTTTCGACACCTACGCCTGGGCTTTGTTAGACCAGCACCTCGGGAACGTACCGACCACGAAGACGCGAGCTCATGCGTTCGATGGTTGTCCTATTCCCACCACGCGCGGCATCAACCTATAGGTCCACGTGCCCGTAGGTATGCCCATAGAGAAATTGGATTCCGACCCAGGGTCAGGATAAAACCAGCAGAGGTTGCAACATCTCGATAAGATCTTTGAAACTCGGAGAGCAGCATTGGCTCGCAACTCGAACAGGACCTACGGTGACACAGTCGAAGAAGCGCGTGTTGAGGTGTCCGAGTGTAGTATGTTCCAACTCCCCGGAGTCTTCTTCGGTATTGGATATTGATGCCCAAGTCGAAAGTCCCTGCCTATAGTAATCGGGATCCTGGTAGTAGACGAAGTATCCATACTGACCTCGTAGGAATGTGTACCGATGCCGATGCGATCAAGTAAGAAGCGAATAAGAAATGGAAAACGTACTTGAAGCTCACCAGAAAGGTACACAATGGTCACAAGGGCAATAATTACGCGCACAGTAGAGAAGAGCCCTGACGTACATTTTTTACTCACTCGCAAGAAAATACGATGGGACTCACTAATCTGATACGATATTCGAAACTAGTAGAGGCTCAGACGGGCGCATTCGTATTCGTGGGCTGAGATGTATCAAACAGCCGGATCACATGGCGTCAGCTCAAGATCACCCTAGTCAACGATGCGGCCTCGTTGTCATGGACGGAGGCGGGTAAAATGTGTGACTTAGACAAATATCCTGAACGTAACATTAGGTGGCAATTATTTTGGAACTTTCTGTACGTCGTTGGATTGATGGTGACATTCCAATGACAGTACAACTGGGATACAGCATGCAGAAACAAAAACGCACCGACAAGGCTAGCCAACAATCTCGGACGAAGAACATTGGGTATGGCGGTACAGAGTTACCAGGTGTGGCCAATCTGAGTGGCGTTGTCGCCTCAAATATTTATCGGGGATCAGGACACACCGTTGGCCAGTATATCATTCGTGTGTAGAGTCGGTTCGCTGATCTGAGTCGGGTTGAGAGACCTCTCGTATGTCCCGGAGACGGTTCTTCGACTCTGGACTGGTGACATTCGGTTCGCATATGAGGGGACAGTGCAAAGAGAGATCACTCCGGAGTGCTAGAAGTAGGGAAAACGCGATAGGTTGACCAGAATGGAGAAGATACACCACCTGTTGGAGATCGAAGGCAAGTTTCGGCGGGTGTGTTACATGCATCATACTGTAGGTGATAGCGCGTAGCCTTGCGAATAAGCTGCCAATGAGTGATCAGATGCGTATGCATCAAGTAAGTGGCACAGTGAGAAAAAGAAGTTATGTCACGTAACATGATCGTCCAGGGTCATTAACCCGATATCACTGACAAACCGATAAAGCCCCACTCACCCTGGGGCCTGCCAGTGGAATGTAATGTTGCAGGTGGGCACAAGATCTGACTGTCGACCGTCAACTTCCGTTCAAGTTGCCACTGAGGTTGGGGTGATGGATGTGGTGGAGGGAGATGTCGTCTTGGAGGAGTGCGGGCAACTCCGCAAGCTCCGACTCAACACGAGTCTCCGCCTCAATTCTCACGAAGGCCCTCTGTGATAGAGAACCACCCTGGTCAACTACAGGCTCTGACCCCGCATCAGTTGTTCGAACGTTAAGCAGGGAATGCCACCAATGACACGGTTTCCAAGGTCAGTGTGTATGCTGCTGAATTCAGCGCCGCATCTCATGTTTGTAGGGTCACGTGCTTAGGGTAGGTTCGAGGTTGTATCGCACCCTGGGTTGCGGACACCGAGAACGCAGTATAGGGAGTATGGAGGTAGTTGGATTGAAAAACACGAGCTGATCAACTCTGTCAGCTCCCCCTGATATCCTAACTCTTCTTCGCTCCTAGACTCATTGGTTTTCACCATGTCCCATTCATCCCTTCATGACATGTGACTATATGTGTGAGCACAGGTCCCCTCTGTCCCGCCACGTGCAATCTATATACTGTGTCTTATTGATACTCGCGTCCTATCCATCATTCACTATCTTTCCTAACGCACCATGGAGCTTCGGAACGCGCTTGCATCCCGCGAAGTCTGTTGTACGTCTAAATGATAAAAGCTATTTCGAAGGAGCAAGGAACGCGGGAGTCGTGATGAAGTCTCTTCCATCCGTGGTCGCATTGGATTACATCCATCGGTTCAATCGGGTTTCAACATTTTCCTGAGATGAAGTGAAGCATCGAAGATACTGGTAACACGTCATTTAGTGGGTAATCATGTATTGGAAACCTCCATTGAATCTTCTCCTTGCTCTTCTGGTCCATTGTACCCGTCATTTGGCGCACCGCTCATCATTTTAGCAGATTTCTAATGTACGAATACGTTCCCCTTTTCTTTCCTCTAGTACGTCCTTCTCATCATCCTCCACTATATTCAGAAAACTATCCTATACCCGCTCGTAATCACCGACGAGACAATACAAAATGGCTAGGCGTGGGAGCTTGCGTAGGTATGGGGATTCTACTATGTGATGGCACACCCCATCGAAAGAGAGCAGCCGAACGGGACATACAGGAGGGGGGGAAATGGTTCTCACCTTAGTCTTTAGCGAGTGGATTTTTTCGTGTTCAAGTTCAGACCCAATTTTTTATCCACACACCACTCAAGACACTCCATCCCAGAACCAGCTCCTAGCCTACCAGTGCAGAGAGATGGATGACGCATCGAAGGACGATCGAGCTTGTCTTCGACGAGAGGGTGTGTGTACATGATACAAGTTATATTATGTCTATGAGACGTTCTCAACTCAAGTGGACATTATATTAATCGTGCTATCTCTGCGGTATGAGACGGTAGTCGTAACGTGCAATGGTCAGAAAGGGACATGGAAGACCTTGGTGTGGGGGCAGGGCTTAACGTAAGGCAGTCTTATCGATACCCTGCCCTCGGACTAACTGGGGCTTCTTGGTCCCCGAACCCTGCAGTCGTGTAAAACTCGCGACCCGAAATTCTTCACAATGTCTCCTTGGTTCCAGTAATCCATCCGGCCATCGGACTCGACCTGTCAATACGCAAGCACCCATAGGTTACGAAAATTACATCATTGTCAAAGAATGTTGACCCGCTCCACGCCACAACACACTTCTTGATACGATGATCATGCGATGGTTCAGATCACTGTTGGCAGAAGCAGTTGCAGTTCCCCGCATCACTCGCAGCCTGAGCTCCCAAATGAAGATAAGGGGGGCATGGATCAGAGTGAGTACGTCGATAGTGGTGGGGAGACACTATTGATGTGCTCGTCATCACCAAATTCTCGGTAATAGAGCCATTTCCCTGAATTTATGGGTAAATTGACAGGAATGCTTAACCGGGAGGAACTTCGTTTTTCGAAATAAGCCTAAATAATGAGTTGGAATTAGATATTATTATCTATGGAGAGCTTCCCAGCGCAGGTAGCCAAGACACACCGCAACGCCGCTCGTACGTACTACCGATGATAACGGACATTGTCCAAATGGGTGACAGAAAACACCTCTCTGGCGGTTTTAATCCTCAGAAGCGTCTTCAAAGGAACAAATGGTAGAAATGCGGTGTACACGTCTGGTCTAGTGCTACAGCTTCGAGGCTTCTTACCTGCCATTGGTAGTGATGGGATATAGTCATGGTTGGAAATGAAATCCGCAATTTAATCTTTTGACCACAAATGTCCCGTGCTATATGCACAACATTCTCTCCACAGTAACGACGACGCGCTCCCACCGCTCCCCATTACCACCATGAAGGAAAAGGGTCATCCGTCACTCGTCCCACATTAGTCTTGAAGCGCGTATTTAAGATGTCGGGCAGAAGATAAAACTCTCAGGGGAACCCAAGAACAAACCACTCACAACCTCCCTCTCATCGACCCTTCATCTCTCTCCATCATTAAATCACCATCAATTGCGGTCTCTCTTATACCCGCCATGTCCTCTGACTCGCAATCTGCTCTGCAGCTTCTCCAAACAAATAATTATTCATCCCGTAAGGCCTCTCATTTTAATCAATGATTGGTCTTATATATAAGAGCAGTTGTTGCTGTCACTGCTCTCGTATATGATTATCGTGAGCCATGCGACCTGACCGTCCTTGCCAATAATGTGAGCGAGTTAGTCCTGCGCGAGGGACTCGGGCAACTAACCATGTCACATACGATATCCCAGTATACACGGTGGTTATATCCGTCTCTTTGACTACGCACATGATTTGACGGTTTCGTTCACCATTATCCCGATCCGACTCGATGCACTTCTTAAATCCTTGCCTCAAACGACCACGCCTACTCCCTTTCTCTTTCCTCCATGCTTCTGATCGTCCCAGCTGCCACACCTTGATTGAATGCGAGGAGAACTTCGTCGGCATCTGGGAAACCATCATTCGAATACGTCCACATCGACGCCGCACAGCGAGACGAATTCACTCATTCTCTTGACAGGATAGAACTGTAGTGTTGACGCTGGCTGCAAGATTAGACACGGCGAACGGAAAATAAGGTGGACAAGCCATCCAGGATAATCATGATCGCGCTATGATTTCTTTTATTGCCTGAGTATGTGGCCAGTGGGACAGAGAAGTTAGAAACGGGCAATACTCACGAAAGGACAACAGGATACCAGAGTGCACTCGAAGAGCCAGGAAAAACCGATAATGGCGTAAGTTGAACAAAGAATATCTTCTGCAACTTCCATTAGGTTCTGCGAGTGTAGCGCGGCTACACATTGAACGCGAAAAGAAACGATGAAATGCCAGTGAAACCATAGCCGCTCATCGCATGATGCACGTGACTTCATGTCGTTATCGCCGCCGCGTCATTCTGACAATCCTACCGCTTCCTTCATCCATAGCGCCGTACTAGTTATGTTAACCATGTCGACAACAATGCCGGTATGTGCAGTGAACGACGAGACGACTTGATGGGCCCTCCGCGTCTTCGTTCCGACACTATGTCCCTGAGCCCTCGTTACCGTCCATTACCCAACATGACCACCCCCAACAGCCCCCACCTTTCCAGCGAGGAGCATGATCCCGAACGCCGATGTCCTCAATTCCTTGCTGAAAATTCCATCTCCTCTCCTTGCGTATGGACCCGTCGTTCATTTTCCTCCCAGCCTCGCACGCGCTGGCGCCACATCCGTTCGAGACCCCAACTCTCTTTATTCTAGGAAGATCGACTACCTGATTATTCGGCCGATTTTTGAGAACAGTGAACGATGGTGCGCGTAATATACGGATTCGTTCGCGGGGTCTTTGTTTAGGAATCGTGGTTCCGCTCTACCTCTGGCGAAGGCCTTCTGGGATAGAGAATCATCCTGGTCAACTGTAGGCTCTGACCGGCTCCCATCGCTCAACCGGGAAGACCACCAATGATACGGTTCCCAAGGTGAGTATGAATTCACCATCGCGTCCTATGCTGTAGGGTCACATGCCTAGTGTACAGTCGAGGTTATTCCTTTGTTCTTTCGTGCCCCATTCAGTCCGGTTTGCGGACACCGACAACCGAACAAAATTAGTGTGGAGTGGTTCTATTGGAACAGACAGATCGGTCAGCTCCATCGCGTGGCACTTTTCGTAGTGGAATATGACGCTTCAGAGCACACCCTGGATGAGTCCATTCTGTGAGGTCCGTATGGCTATTTGCGTCATATTCTGAGCTGAATTGTGCATGTACATTGATGAAACTGTTTCGTTGAAAGACAGGACGTGGAAATTGTTGCGACGAGGTATCCCTTCCCTCAATATTTGTGGTTGCATTTGATCCCGTAAGTCTCCATTGATTCGTCTCGTCATTCTTCCGGTCTGCTGCACGTTCATCATCTTACGTATTTCTCATGGATCATGGCTATCATTCGATATCGGCAGAAAGCTCAGCAGCGACTTCGTTCGCGGTCTCTGAATCGTACGAATACGTTCTACTTTTCTCTCCTTTAGTGCATGCTTCTCATCCTCCCCCATTACATCCAGAAAATGCTTATTCTCGTTCGTGACACTACCAATGAGGCGACACCAAATGGTCAGAGGGGCCGTGCGTGGGTATCGAAGTGCTCTCATACGACGGCATCGGTGTAACATACGTGATATTCATTGAGTTAGAATAAGAAATATGAACCCTAATGTGACTGCGATCAGTGTCCGAAAATGCTCATCCCAGGCCATCTGGCCCTTGAGCTCCACCCATAGGCGCTTGGCATCCAACACTTACAGTACGTCATTACGATGTTGTCGAAGATTACGGCTCCAGTGCTCCAAGCCACAACACTCCTCGACGATCGCGCGATGGCTCAGATCACCGATAGTAGAAGCAACCGTCGTTCTCCGCATCGCCCGTAGCTCCGCGACTAAGATAAGTTGGGCAGAATTTCAGGGTGAGTACGTAGGGAGGCACTGCTAGTTCTCGTCACATCATCAAATTCTTGGTTACCGCGCCACTACACAAATCAACCCAGAGGAATTTTACAATGAATAATTCCACGATCGTCAGGTAGGGCTCAGCATGAAATGATTGGTTGGAAAGAGCATGTAGGTATGACTTGCATATTTTTGGTATGGGTCAAATGTTCAAACGGTACTCGGACGTTTTTGATCCGTGGTAGCACCCTAAATGGATGAATGGTCGAAGTGCGGTGTATGCAATCTTCAATGCAATCTTCTGACTGCAAGTATCCTGTGCTACATAGACAAGTTCTGTGTACGGTAATAAAGAGTTCGCACCGCTTTCCATCACCACCATCAGGTTGTTTCGCGTGTTGTCGGAAATTAGGGGATCGTACGTCACTCGTTCCAAACTGGTCGAGAAGCAGAGTGAAATATTCAATACGCCGGGTAAAAGATATAACTGTCAGAGAAACCCACGACCGAACCACTCACAACCTCCTCCGAATAGACTCCCAAACTTTGTTTTTGTTATTAATAAGCCGCCATACATTTCTGCTTTCTTGTGCCCACCATGACCTCTGACTTAGAATCTGCTTTGGAGCTTCTACAAATGAATGACTATTTATCCCGTAGGTGACTTGTTTTCTCAGCGGGTTGATCTTATAGATCAGTGCAGTCGTCGCTGTCACTGCCGTCACATACGATTATTGTGGGTGTCATTTGTCTGCATTCTACCTTGTCGTTCTGAAGCACACATTGAAATCATTCTACCACCAGTCCTGACCCTTTCGAGCGAGGTATGTTATTCCGCCCTCCAGACTTGGTTTCTTGGCTGAGGGTATTCAAAGATACACTATGTTTGGGTAACGAGGCAACAACGATTAAGCGAGCACTTGGTCCCTGACAGTCCCACAGCGCCGACCATGGACCTGGGTCTCGATAATGTTCGTTCTGGTATGTATAAATTCCCTGGGCCCACTTCATCACAGGTATTCCCAATTGACATTTTCGTAGGTCCGTTATGTCGGTCTTTTGTGGGCTATGTAGGTCTATTGTTTCTACGATGGATAGAGAACATGCTTAATGATCAGTCCATGCTGTAGTCTTGCTGCACTGAGTTAGTATAATCAGAATGAAATTCGGGGTTAATTGAACTGATCAGATACATCCACAGATGCTACTACCTTTATCCCCGGACCCGTCGAAGTAGGTGTTTCCGTTTTGCATCTTGTCTCAGGTCCGTCATGAATAACCATCTTCCACCAGACGTATGCATTCAAATTGCGCTTGAAAACTATTCTGATGATAGTTCCATAGGTGTAAGTAAATCGCGTTATTGCGCTCTATAATGTTTCTATGAGGCGTGGACATCCCAAAGGCACAGCAGTCACTTGGATGTATGCATGGACATTCCAAATATTTCTTAATACCTCTGATTGTAAGTTACTGTTCCACATGTTTCCATTGCCGCCAACCGTAATGCTGATTATAGTAATCATGATCCTGCGGGTCTATGCAATGTGGAATCGATCCAAAAGGATCCTTTATCTCTTTCTTTTCATTTATGTGCCGCAGGTCATTATCTCCATCGTTTTTGCAGGGGTCTACAACACCACTACATATCTCTCAAGTATGTCCCGGATAAACCTCTCGTATCATTCCAATCTCACCCATGTTTCCGTTCATATCCTGCCTCTATTCCACAGTCACAATCGTCCAAATCATGGACTTCTCTTTTTGCAATCCGTCATGGAGCAATACGCCATTCGCTGTTGACCTGTATGATGAAATTCCACGATTCCTTCTCAGTGCCATGCTTTTGATTTTGGCTGTCGCTCAAACGTTGAAGCAGTCAGTTAACATGTACAAAGCGACAAAGCAGTGGCGGCCAAACCGGTACATGCAACGACTCGTGAAAGATGGCGTTCTTTATTTCCTTGTGTACGTCTCGTTTTTCCCCACTCTCCCGTTTCCATCACCTTCTCCCCACCCACCATCTTACTCGCGAATACATTCAGACAAGCTAATCCACTCTATTGTGTTCTTCCGACATGATAGGAACATGCTCTCCACAATGTCTGGTGTAGTCGTCAACGTGGATACGGGGAACACCACTTTGCCGCTCTACTTGGCCATCTTTTCTATCATATCGCTGTGCCCCATGATGCCTCGGTTCATCATCAGCGTGCGAGAGCTGTACTACCATGACCTCCGTCGCGGCTGGCAGGACGTTGACACCGGATTCGGCGTGTTGTCGCGACCGATCTCGACTCAAAATACGCTTGTGTCCGCGATCGCGTTTGCGGATCCTCCCCCGGCGCAGGTCTTGGAGGGGGACACAAATGAATCGGGGTCGATTCGACTAGAACCGTCAGGGGATCATTCGCATCAGGTTTGAAGGAGGAATGTCGGTGGACACGGGGGACGAACATTAGTGTCTGAGGCATTGGAGAATAGTGATCCTTTAGATGATGACTAGCATATTTATTTTATTCATACATATGCCTCGTCGTTTAAGCTCAATGTACGTATTGTGTATCTCCCGATGTGCACAATGTAGGGATTGTCTCCACTCCGCACGCGCGATGTAATTCTGTGCTGCGAAAATGTCTGAAACTAGTACGGTGTTCACATTCTTTGGGGGCTACATTGGGGATGAAGACTTGTCACAACAAAGGCTCATAACACGGAAAAATGGGTGAATATCACGATGACATGTTGCAGAGGCATGAACCATGGAT
>JBBPUP010000158.1:5056-20333 GCA_038094735.1 Exsudoporus floridanus
AACGGCGGGTGGTTGACCACCGGTTGCTGGGACTGCTCTACTGCGGTTTGGAGATAGTGGGGTGACAAGGGCTTGCCATCCCGCTCGAACATATACACCTGAGCGGCCGCCAGTCACAGAGACTCCGCCGCTCAATTCGGATGCGAGAGAATCTTCCATAGAGATAAGGGTGACTAGTTTGGTCCTCAGGCGGGATACTTCGCCACTGACGTCCCCGAGGGGCACGAGCGCATGTGCGACAGCCTGGCCCTCTGTCGAATCATCGGATCCAATGTTCGCTAGCTCGTGGTCAAGTTCGTCGAGGATCATCCGCACAGCCTTGATGATGTTGAAGTAGACCACAGGTCGCCACGAGGGGCGTTCGTGTTCGAGCGTCTGATGAGCATAGTATAGTTGGAATTGCTTCTGCAAAGTGGACTTGCCAGACTCGGCTTGGCCGAGGAGCATAACTGAAGGTTAGCCCATGTGAGTCACACGTCTCCTGGGTGGTGGTATCGATGGCAATACCTTTTACTTGTTTTCTCTCTGCTTCCTTGATTCGTGCCCATTCCCGCTACAGGGAGCTGTGAGGACGACGAGTGGAAGATGCGAAGATGCGAGAGACGCCCACCCTGAGTTCATCGTCTATTTTCTGGCTGACACGGGCGGCCTCCTCATCGTAGAAAGGGGAGGCCTTGGATGTTCCCCCCACGGACTGAAGTAGGACTGGCTCTGAGGAGGAGTGGGTATGGCCGGTTCGTTGTTTGCTCATGTCCGGTGAGCAGGACTGACAGGTCGCGGTGGTAAACGCTGGAGCGCAACGTCTTAATTGCACTCCCGACCGGAGAGTCCCACGTATGTACAGGCGGGGCAAAGAAGCTGATCAAGTCGTACTGCCATCAAACCAATCGGTAGTTTAGGCAATTGTTGTAACTGCTGGCATGCGTCCCTGAAGTGGCGCCTCAACCGAGCATGCAGTCGTCCACATGCCCGGCAACCCAACCTCTTACACTAACTTGACACTCAGGTCCAGCACTTTGTCTAAATTTCACTGGCGTCGCCAACGCGGGAGCTGTCGGGATGCTTATTGAGAAATCAGCAAGGCGGTGCAGCCAGTACCTGTAGATCCCCGGGACGGATGTTCTCACCCTCAATCGTATTCGGCCGCCGTGAGGCACTCCTGCTGGCAGCTGCCTTAAAGCGATTAACAGCACAAGTGACACGCAAGCTCCGACGTTTGGTGCCCAACCGCCAACGGCATCGTATCGCCTCAAGAGACATGTATAGCCTCTCTTCGAATCATATTTGTGTTGATATGAAACGCCTTCCATGGTAATCTTGTCACCATCTCACCATGTGGTCGACTGACCAACAGCGCGATGCTCATGTCGACAGGAATGGAGCCATTTTTATATCGCCGGATCCATCCGGCGAACAATATGATGCTGGAAGTATATGCCCACGAGATGTGTCACAATGCACACTCAATGACGACGACCCATCTCAAAATCAATGCTCCTATTTGGCGTATTGACTCGAGCCACCATCAGCGGAATGAACTATTGTATCTTCCCGAAAACGGCCGCGTCATGCATTAAAATGATAAACGCCACCATCATCATTCGGTCTCTCATCGAGTATGCCATGGTTGTTACTTGGGCTAGGGTGCCTGGCCGCATACCTCAATGTTTCATCCAGCCAAGTCACATGTGAGCCGCAGTAATACTGTCCGCCGCTCGTTGACAACCCCCGTGGACCATGTGCGAGCACTCGATCACCCGGGGCCCGGAGATCAAGAAAAGTGCTGATCACCACCGGTACGCACGCGGGAAGTGGATGATCATTGATAAAATTTGCGTTCGGCGCGTGTGTTTGTGCCATTCACGGTCTGTGTTCACAGACCGAGCGGCCAAAAATACCCAGACCTCTGATACGCCACACACTACAAGTAGTTTATCAGTAACGATGGACCATGCGACAAGACGGTGAGCGAACCAAGATCCTCTCTGGACGTCATCTGAGAGCCACAGGTAGTTCTAACGGGTTGAATTTGAAGTCAAGCTGGAGCATGGAAGTACATAGTCGGACTTGCCAGGGTCACCATCGATGTATAGATCGTAGAAGTCATTGGTATGTTCTACCAGGCGACTTGCAGTCCATACACTAAGGTCGAATATGTATTTCTCGAGCGTCAATGGAGGTGGTTGTGTTGGTGGTTAGCATCTGAGGTCGACGTGTTGTAGAGTATTGCAAACTGGGGGGCGTAACCGCGCCCACATCCCGTAAGACTTGAGTGAAGACCTGCGAGGAAGGTCTCGCCAGTACCGCCGAAGATCCGGCGTACTTTGGACCAGGTCAAAGGAGGAAACGTTCAGCCTAGTTCAACATTGGAGCGAAGGGCGAACGACATCGGTTCAGAATCGAGGGCCTAGCGAGACAGGTCAGGACAGGTCCTTTTTGTGACCATTCATGCGATCAGTTCGATATAATATGAATGGTATAGTACATAACTGTTCGAGTGTCTCCCTTGGCATCGGCCGCTTGTCCGTTGCGCGAATGTCCTTGTATACAATTTAACCTCGGAAATGACTTGCAAACTTTAATAATTGCTTGAAGCATCCCAAGGCAAACACGTTTGAAAGGTGACATCGATGACATGCGGTGCAAGTTTGACACCGTAGAGACACCGGTTAGACGCGGCGGGCGTTCAATTCGACCTTGCTGATTCACGCTTGATCATCCTGCAGCTGCTGACGTCGAAGGCAGTGTGACCTTGAGCGAACGTCATCGTTGGGTTTGGCAGGTCCCCCTCCCACTGGCAGAATAACGCGTACCATTACTGCAGCTTGAGAGATGGTTACAGCAGCGCAGGCAGAAAAGCATCTTCTGTGGCATCCACGGGGGCAGCACAAGTTCGTGGTTGGCGGAGGTTCCCAGATGTCGATGTATGAGTGGGCTGCAGACCGCTCAGAAATACGCCATCTAAGCTCTCAAAGTGACCTCTCATTCATGAAGGTGAGCAAAACGCCGGAGGATACGTGTCAACTGCGACAATCAGTTTACTGATTCTTTTGTGGCTAGTGTTTTGCATGGTCTCCAGATCTCTCCTTTGATGATTTATTTGCTATCGGACTCACTTCCGGACGCGTTGATCTTGTTCGCCTTGAAGCAACGAAGGTGGCCCGGAATGGCATTCTGTCTAGTGGGCCTGTTGTCTCTCTTACCGTCCGCAACTCGCGCTCGTGCAATGCGTTGGCTTTTTGTGAGGCTGACCCAAACTACCTTGCAGTCGGCCTCGACAAAGTTCGCGGGGACTCCAGTCTCACTATTTGGGATGTTCAATCCTGCATCCCCACTTTATCATTGATCAACGGCGCGCCTCCTGATGAAGCGAGTGTAGCCCGACCACACCCCAGGATAGCCAGAGCGGACACCGGCCCACGAGCTGACCCGCGCATTCTACAACAGCACGCTCAAACCGAGGTAGTCTCCGCGTTGTCGTTTTTGCCGCAATCCACCCATCTGCTGCTGGCTGGCATATCCGCCCGATGGCTACGCCTATTCGACCTGCGTACTCCGGCCCCACCCACGACGAGTGTGGCAAGCAAAGTGTCGGGAATAGCCACTAACCCTATCGACCCTAACCAGGTAGCTTGTTGTGGGGACGCCACTGTTACCATCTGGGATGCACGCAGGCTATCTAATCCTCTCCTTACGTTCTCCGAAAAAGACGCAGCAGCTGACGGCGCACGACCCCGCCCTGGTTCTCTTATACACCGCATCGAATTCTCAAGCACTCGCAGAGGTCAACTGGCGGCGATGGAACGGGACTCGAGTTACGTACGATTCTGGGATCTCCAACATGTTCAAGGTACAGAAGGGGCCTCAGACGAAGATCGGTCGAGGGATCCATTGCACTCACGGGCACCTCGGAGGTCGTGGACCAACCTGTCATGGGCTAGTTCTGCGTCTGGTGTAAAGCAAACTTCGTCCGAATTGCAAGAGCCTTCCGTATTGGTCCTCACTGATACCCGCAGAAGTAAGTCTGCTACGTGTCCTATTAGACAGCAACGCGTGAGCAGCTTACATGTCAACAGCGAAGTGCTTTAATCGACCTCTCGCATCGTTCACGCTCGTGCCTCACTCGCGTCCATTCTCGTTGACATCCGAGGTCATGGTAGTCAACAAAGATGGGGATTTGGAGTTGTATGCCGTGCATGATACACCGAAACAAGTGGCATGGAGCGCTCGCGGAGATCTCGCGATTGGTGTTGGACGATCCCACAAACTTATTCCTGGATTCCAAGATAGAGCAATATCCATGCAACCATGGGATGCATCCAGGACTACGGATGACCAATTCGCATCGGGCGGCCGGCCTCAAGTGACCAGTCCCGAATTCACGGATAGCAGGCGGGATGCCGACGGATTTCCGTCCAGTGCTCAGGAAAGTTCAGGCAACGAGAAGCAATCAAAGTCGCGGAGATTCAGCCCAGCATCATTTCGTCACTATCCCCTGGAGCTATCGACAGTGCGAGGTGATGCGTCGGTACCTGCGGAAGGAACGCCGGAGCAGCCGAGCCTGCAAGCAGTGAGGGACGAAGAGGGAAAGAATAGAATTCCGCGCACACAGGTCGACAAACCTACCCCATCAAGGAACAAGAAGTATTCTTTGCGTGCAATCCATCAAATCGTCGAAGATGACATCTCGATGGTGATGAAACACAGGGTCGTTCGTGGCTACGGAATCAGAAGTGTAGGTTGCCATCCGCCAAGAGCTATTGGTATTTTCTCATCACGTTCGGTAGGCTTCTCACAATGCCGATATAATGCAAGACGATCTTTCTTCGTCTGGTACATTATCTACGCTCTGGAGGTGGATGCGTCGTATGTCGGATTGAGCGGTACTTTTGAGAGTGCTTACGGTTGCTTTTGCTAGATTCAAGAGAAATCGCGTGCTCTCCCACGTCGAGAATCCACGGATATGATTTCTCGAACCAGGGCCTGATGGGAATATGGGAGGGTTTCCCAGCGTTGCCTCAACTATCCGATTCCAGGGATTCCACCGGCCTATTGAATGATTTGCACGTGGCACCTCCTGCATTCGAGTCAAGCTCTGCATCGACTGTCGGCCTGCCCTCTACTTTCTCTCAATCTTTCGAAGATTTGTCTTATGGAGACTTTAATGCTGCTATTACCGCGATACTATCTCGACAGGGTATAGAAAAGGCATCTTGGTCGCCGACATTACGGACGAACAAATCGGCACAGCGAGAGTTGGCACTCCAATTGTGTGGGTGGTATCTGGGAGGTGATGAGCTCTCGGATGCGATCAAAAAGTGCGGAACCATGTTGGTCGTCGTCGTGTCGTCTGAGCAGTATATACAGATGGGAAAGGGATGGACAGCAATCTCGTGCTGCCTGTTGGCTCGTATTCACGAGACAATACGCAAGGGCACTCGAGTTGCTCATGCGCAGCAAAGGTATGCTCATCACATGACCGTGTTTGAACCTTCCACTTGATGAAACCTCCACTTGAACTCAGATGAGATGCATCATTTAATGACTGGGACACTCGCCGCACTCATTCCAGGAAGCACGACGAGCGGCGAGTTGCGCGATCATTCTGAGCGGTTGATCGTCCGACTCCAAGATCCATATTTCCGTGCCATGTTGACCCAACTAACGTCAAAAGATTGGTCCGAGGTGCTCGAGGAGGAAGCTCTTCCCCTCCGGGAGCGTCTCGCCATCGCCTTCCAATTCCTTGAAGACAGGGCTTTGTCACTGTACCTTCATCGCACTGTCGAAAGAACGTCTATTAAAGGGGATATCGAAGGTCTCATCATTACCGGGCTTACTCCAGGCGGGATAGACATTCTACAAAATTACGTTGACCGCACGGGGGACATCCAGACAGCAGCTATCCTCTCGTCTTATGTTTGTCCAGCAAAGTTCTCGGATATGAGGGCCGAGCGATGGTTGGAGGCATATCGGGACTTGCTCGACGGGTTCCGGTTGTTCCATCACAGAGTTAGCTTCGATATAGAACGTGGTGAGATTCTTCAAGAGGCCGTGCAGAATGGGGACTTGCGGCCCTTTGAGTGGGCACCGAGACACGTTGTTATACGGTGCAACTACTGTTCCAAACCGATGAACCCTTTGGTCGTGGATGCAGCAAACAAGAGTCGGGTGAGTAAATATGCAATTGTGATGACGTTTTTGCTGATCCAAAGTAACTAGCCCACTGCTTGCCCGAATTGTGGTCGCGCGCTTCCACGGTGCTCCGTTTGTCTGATGACACTGAGCATGACACCCGATGCAAATCGAAATGCTGAACTTTTGAACACGCGCGTTGCGTTCAAAGGTACGTCCAAGATTCTGTTATTTTCTGTCATGGATACGACGTTCGGACGAGCAGACACGATTGAGGATGCTATCATCATCTGTCAGACGTGCAGACATGGTGGCCACGCGTCACATATCCTCGACTGGTTCTTTGGTGAGGAAGGCGATCGCGCGCGTGGAGTGTGTCCGGTTGGGGATTGTGACTGTCACTGCGGAGACGAACTCTAGATCCAATCGTATAATGTAGCACTTGTTGTATTGTTCAGTAATGTATATGTTGTAGCTTGCACCACTATCTAGAAGACCATCATAGCTCATTGCGCACGGTAAAAAGCGTAGTGCTGCTAGCGAAAGCGAAGCCCTCGTTGGTTGTTCTGTGCCGGATAATAATGACCCTTTCCTTGTGGACGAAGGAGGAAGAGTGATAAGGAACCCAGCAGTGATTTGAGAAAGACAAGCCTTGGAGGCAGTGTGCATTTTTACGGTTGTTTGGAGTTGTGATGGCAGCTCGGCAGTACCCGGGTCGCGGCAAGGCCCGGTGGGTTGTCCCACGGTTTTTATTGACGGTGGCAAATATTGTCACAAAAAAGGAAGGCGCTTCCGTGGATTCAGAATTGTTCCCACGATGAAAGCAAGCTTGTCAAGCGAGGCAATCAATCATCCTTGTCCTGCGTGGATACCCTTATCAAATGATGTTGCACAGTGACAGCGTGTTGCAGTGGACTCCACAAGAGCCGTATTATCTCCTTTGGGATGGGCAAGGGTCACCATCACAGAGCCGGCTGAGCCACACGTCCTTGTGGTGAACTCTATCTTTCATCCGTGACGACCCAGTTGGCGCGATCAACAGGACGCGAGGTGAGTGTGTCACTTGACCGGCGATCACTCACGACATAACGGTCCCGGTCATCAGTTTTGCTCGTTACTGCATCTCTCCTTCAAACCGTCAGATACCTGTGTCATTCTCGTCTCCACAAACACCTTCCTCGCAAACATGACCAGCATTCGTTGCCCCTACTGCAACGAGTCCATTCTACAAGCCGAATACAACCCCCATGTGAGGGAAAAGCACGCCACCCCCACCGTACAGGACTTGTGCAGGGCCAAGGAAAACTATGCGCTTTATTATGCGCTGTATCATCAACAACGTTCGAGGCAGGCATCAGCCACACCCAAGCCTCCTTCGACATCCTCTTCCTCCGATGCCACCCTCCAAGGCAGTGCCACTTCCTCCGCAAAAATGAGCACGACGTTTTCGGCGTGGCAGGAGGCTAATGAATTTGCCGTCACAAAGTGCATCACCGCGGACGATGTGTCCTCGTTCCGCGTTGATCGCTCGGATCAGCCTCGGACCGCTGCTCGGTCACTTCAAAAATCGACCAAGTATGATGTCCAGGAATTCGTGAGCGAGTTCCAGGAGTTGCCGAGCGAGGATCGGGAGAAGTGTAATGACCTCATTCGAAAACTGCCAGTGTTTGCTGTGAGCGTGATGTCTAGGATTTTGCCTTGTTCTTACGCCTGTCTAGTGTCTGAGTGCTTATATCTTTACGCATTTAAAGTTGTGCGTGGTGGACAAGCCGAAGTAGGCGTCGCGATCTAATAACTGTGATTTGCGAGAGAACTCATTGTCACCTTGAAGCTTGTTGGATTCTTTTCTACTCATGACGCAGGAATGGATCAACAAACAAGAAGAATGGTGCTTGATCCACTACCAGACCATCAAAACAGACTTGACCAGCTTCCTTTTTCAGGTAATATGTTCATTCTCGTCTACTATCCTCTCTAATCGCAGTCAAAGTCTCAAGTCTCACATCATAACTGTAATCAACAACTCCTGGACAGTACGAGACTTCACAACTTGGATATCCACAGTTTGGCTGCATTGGTGATCATCTATTCTACTGACCAGAGTCATGTACAATCATTCTACGCCATGAAAGATGACCAGGCTCAAGCAATCCTGGATTTGCTACAAGAGGTGAGACCCACCTGTATATCAGCGTCTCAATGGAATTGACATTGCGTGCAGCTGATAGATTTAAAATCTGACCACCTCGACGGATGGTACAAACGCCGATTTCTAGATGCGGTTATAAGGTTATCTAGGAAGTCTCGTCTATACCCTCGATCATTGAACATCACCGGTGTCGATCAAGTCGCTAATACTGGTGATCGAGGTGGCTTTGGTGCGATATTCCGTGGGGAGCTGTCCGGAAGAGTTGTCGCCCTAAAGGCGCTGCAGGCAGTTGGCCGCACTGCCGATGACTATTTGAAGGCAAGGCACTTTTGTATGGTGGAGAAATTTGCTGATGTAACCAGGATTTCTGCCAAGAGGCGATCGTATGGAGAAATGTACATCACAAGAACTGTCTCCCATTTTACGGCGTCACCAACTTTGACGATGACGGGGAACCGAGAATTTGCATGGTTTCGCCGTGGATGACAAATGGGAATTTATCTGTTTACCTATCCCACCATCCAGATGCGCCACGTTTGCCTTTGGTACGTCCTGCTGGCTCGAAAAGCACATGATCACCGACCTTTACCAGTTACTCGACATTGCAAGCGGGTTAGAGTATTTGCATGCCATGCAACCCACCGTCGTCCACGGAGATCTCAAGAGCGTACGCGTCCCCGAGCCCCGTCACCATGCGTAGACGCTCACGGCATGCATACAGCTGAACATCTTTGTCACCGCTTCAGGGCGGGCATGTCTCGCCGATTTTGGCCTCGCCACCGTTCATGATGCGCAGGTGTCCGTGGCCACGACCGTTCATGGTATCTACGGTACCGCGGGATACATGGCGCCCGAACTCATATCGGTCTGGGAGGATCCGGACGGCGCCACGCTCCTCTCCCGGCTTGATCGACGACGATGCGACGTCTTTGCCTTTGGCTGCATCACGTACGAGGTGAGTCAGACATGACCGCTGTTATGGCGAGGCGGAGATGACGGACGTCGTTCGCGCAGGTGTATACCGGTGGCCCGCCCTTCCAAGGGAATAACCCGACCGTGCGTAGCCAGGCGCTGTTGAGCGGCCGCAGACCCCGACGGCCCACCGAGGCGCGGGTCCAGGAGCTCGGGTTGGACGACGACATGTGGATGTTTATCGAGAGCCTGTGGGCACACCGTCCCGAGGCCCGGCTTGTAGCGGAGTCGGCGCGGGATTTCCTGAGGTACAAGGTATCGGCCACGGGGCAGAGTGCGTCTCGGGTTCAGGACGACCCCGAGTGGGATACCGGGTTTATGAGCTCGCTTGTTGTGGCCAAGGACCTCTTTACGTTGTAATGGTTTTCTAATCTGTCTGATGTGCATATGTACTAGTTATCAAATAAATCAAATAAAGTCTCCTGCCCCGGGGGAGAGGAGGTTCATTGGAAGGGTTCGAGTTTACATTCCCTCGATTCTGTCGTCGTCGTGATCAACCCATACCCTATACTACAGTAGAGGACACAGTTTCGAGATTTGAGTGGGAACCTATCACATGCTACCATACTGCATCACCGTCCTACATGCACAAATGCTATCAAGAAAATGCTATCAAAACTAACCGGCGTCACTCGTATCGTGACCATAAATCGAATACGATCCCCTATGCACACATAACGCCCCTGCCATGCTTCACACATCAAATCGGAACTCGTCGTCATCGAACGCGTCATCAAACACGATCAACCCCTCGAGGTCCTTCTTCACGTCTTCTAAACTGTTGTTTCTGATGTGGATGACCACATGCGTGTTCGACTCGAACGCTGCCTTGGTGATCGTTCCGGACCTCGGGCGTTCCGTATTCGGCGGGGCGGTGTAGCTCGCTGCGGGGGCAGCACTGGGTTGGGTTGTGGTTGTTTTACCCCTGACAGCGGTGGTCGGTGCAGTGGGCCGCGCTGCAGGCTTTGTCGTAGTCCGTGAGACGGATGTAGCACGGGAAAGCTGAGCAGTGCCTGAGCGCACCAAAGGCATTGAGCGCGTGGTCGAAGGTGCTCGCGTCGTAGCCCTCGATGTGGGGGCGCGCGACGTTGATTGAGAGGTGGCGGCGCGGGTCACGGGTTGAGTAGATGCCGTTCGGGCCGCAATCGTTGGAGAGCGAGCGGTCGACGTTGTGGGTGGTCGTCGAACAATGGGTGGTACTCGAGGGTTTGCCGGGGGGATCGTGCGCGTTCCCGGCGTGGCTCGCTGTACTGGTGGACGTGGAGTGGGCTTACTGGTTACGGTAGATTTTTGCTTTGGGATCGTCGGGGGTTGTTGTTTGGCCTCCGGCTTGGGTTTAGCCTTCGCAAAAGGACTATCGTCCTCTGTACGTAGTTTGGGGGAAATCGTTGAATAAAAGCAATATTCTATCTGTAGACACTCACCAATTTCACGTTGCGGTAAGGTGGGTGGCACAAAAAAATTCTTTTCAGACGCGTCGACGGCAAAAGTTATGTCAGTGCTTGGGGGATCGTCCTCCAGAGTATAAGAGCGTATGAGGGCCATCAGGCTTTTGCCGACTTCCCTATAGTTTGGCATTTCAAAGGGTGGCTCGTACGGAATGTCTACGTCATCGTGAACTCCCAGAGGGCAGTGGATTGAACTAAAAGTGCATACCGTCGACCTTTGGTGGCATGTACTCGATTTCATCCCAGCTTTCTTCTTCAATGGATTGATTTGCGATGGGTGCATCGACTTCGATATCAATGTCGCTCACGTCCCAGTGTTTACCGTCAGTGACGGGAGTCTCAAAGGCTTTGCTTGCGCTGCGAGGCAAGCTATCATGTTTGCGTGCAGAGCTGGGACGAAGTGACCCGTCAAGTAAGGCGGGTTTGGCGATCTTTGCGCCGGTGGCAGACAGTTGGTTGGGAGTACGGTTTGGAAAAGGCGTCTTATCGCCGAGGGGACGAATGGCAGGTGTGTCCTTCAGCTTAGAAGGACCGATCTTGCCAGGGGGGTCTTTCAACACACGGTCAACCTCTGTTGGTGGACGTCAAGCACGCGCCAATGGGATGGAATGACAGAGCAGTTACGCAGGGTCTTTGACTGAAGTGGCGTGTTCTGGAGTACCTTCCTCCCCTTGCCCATGACGGTCATGGGGACGTTACGAATGGTATTTTCTTGCAGGACATTCCGCGTCTTGGTAAGTAAACGACCTGGAGTTCTGGTCGAGAAGCCTCTGTCTGCGTCAAGAGGCAGGCCAGTGGGCCGTGCACTGAGCATCTTGTGGTCGCTCGGTGTGAACCCGAATTCGGGGAGACGCGGCAGTCAAACACGAACCAAAACGCGATCACGTGAAACCACGATCAAGATTGGGTACACCTCTGGCTCTGTATCGTTCAATCGTGCAGACAAGAAAATGTTTCAAACACTCGATTGCATTCAGTTATCTATCTACCATGTACATCCAGAATCCATCAGACAGACGCTCCACTCGCTGGCTCCGACTCGCCGAGCTGCAGGCAGCCCAGCAAAGCGCGGAACCAAACATCCTCGAAATCCCACAAGAGTGGAGACCATGTTCTCTGTCGTACGAGCGAGCGCAAATGTCATCGAGTGGATTTGAAGGATGTGGCATGTGTAAACATGCGAGCTCGAGTTAGTTTCTATAAAATAGATCCTAGCTGAGTATGTTCTGACGTTCCATCATATCGATACGCGGACTATATACATTTTTTCACTGGTCCGTGCGTCCAAGCACGTGATCCTACGGCTGTCAATGCCCTCCGATGCGTTTGCCATGCAAACTCCCTTCAAACCAACCGGTAGTATTCATGCTTGCGGTGTCTACGAGCCCGGTGGTGCCAGGAATTTCTTGGGACCTGTGAAAAGCGGCTTCCTGGCTACGGACGGAAATCCCGCTCCGGGCATTACCACCGCTGCAGCCAAATAGTGGGTGGTCCCATGATGACGCCTAGTAATTCGTTGTGAAGGGAAAATTCACCAACGAGACTGATCTAGGGGGCCTGGCAATATGGGTCCTGGGAGGTAACTACCATGATGTTTTGTCAGGTGTGCGGCTGGGTTGACACAATACACTTCATACATGCCTGGGATCGCGCTTACTCAATTGTTTTCTCTTGACCACGTCCACTACGTTGACTTAGAGCGATCAATGGATGCTTATGCCGACGTTCTTCTCTTGATATATGCTATCTGAGACTCTTCGATACCTTGGTGCGTTGAAAGCAGTGTTTTCCGTTGATGCGCGCAGGACACAAGCTTCTCAACTGTCGGCCAACAACCCTCCGTACCGTCGAGACTACAGGCCACGCTTCCAAAGTTTATGTAGAGACTTGGATCCCCTTTGCGTGATAGTATGTGGTTGCTCTTCATCAAGGAATCCTAACTACACCCCGATGGTGATACACCACCATCCCTGCAGCTACAGTCTCACTTGTCATGCCACGCCTTCTGAGCCGAAACCTCACTAACATGGTGTCCCAGTTCAGTCGAGGTAGGGAGAACTAAAACTACGAGCGAAACATGTATACAACGGGCGCCGTGCAGCTTCGGTGTTTACTGCAATTCTTTATCTGGCATTGCTGTGCATCCTGCAGCAGGCAGTTTCCCTTGGATCGACATCAAGTTCTCACTGCTCTCTGCTGCCGGTTCGGAGACGTATGTAGTATGACACTCTGATCTACGCTTTTGCGTAACCCAGATCGACCATCATTTTAGTCCAGACCATGGTTTAGCCTTGAAGCCGACTATTTCTGGACAGGATCACAACCCCGGCATGACGGTCATAAGCCTTTGGGCCCATCAGATGCACCACTCCGTCCTGAGGTCGTACGTGCATACCTCAGTTGCTGAAACGCTATTTTGCTCGTGGCAATGGCGGTGTCGCTGCGTGTGCGTTTATACCTCAATTCTGAAACATTCCCTCACTCATAGAAATAATGGTGTTGCTACACGTCGCGACCGGACGTGAGGACCGACAGTGCGAATCATGTTGACTCCAAGCTAACTTGCACCAGCTACTCTGCACTCGACCCTTTCCTCGACGCCTCTAGATATCCTCCAATCAATGTATCCAATTTCGATTACGTTACCGTACTGGATTACGACGTTATAGGACCGTGGACGCCTACCACTGAACCTAAACCCCTTTTGAATGCCTCGTGCGATACCCCTGCTGACCAGATTGATTCTGCGATTTCCGCTGTCAAAATGTACTGCGGTCTGCCAGTCAACCAGATTGTACTCAATGTCCTTTCTTACGCTCTCGGTATCTCGTCATCCGATGACCGCTCCAAGACCGAACTTGCTGCATTGCTGGCATACAACACCTCAAATTAGCCAGTCGGCAATGAATGAGTTACTACTGGTAGTGCTGATGGATGCGGTGTTTATGAGGGATCCGGCAGTGCCTCCAACCTGCGGGGTCTCGTTGATGACGGGCTCTTGGCCACGGCAGGGAATCCGGCGCCGAGCATTCTCTATTACCGTTATGATGATGACAGTCAAATCGTTGAGTGATTCTGAGACTTGGAGACTGCTGTGCTTACTTGCTTGTGATGATCAGTTTCAGCCCAATATGTACAACGAAACCTCCGCGAGTCGCTGTGTTTTATTAGCCCTGAAGTATTACTCAAGGCAACTAGTCGTCAAAGAGACTAATCTTGGAGGGTTTGCAATGCGGGAGGCTGGAGGCGATTACCACGAGTTTTGTCCTTGACTCCATCAAGTGCGTGGCCGCATTTCGATGTTACGTACTTAAAAATACGTACTGCAGACACACTCAGAAGGTACTCACAGTAATCTTATCCTGGTACACCGTATTACACTATTCATCTGAGATAATCGGCTTGGCCTCGCTCCCTATTGCACTTGAAACAACCCGGGTCGACGCCAAACCATACCCTCTGAACCCTTGTCGCTATGCTAACTTACTGACTCTCACACCAAGCTTCGAATCTGGGCGGTGGGCAAACTAATCCGACTAAAATATGCGTGTGGATCATGTCCAATTCTATACCTACGGCATATGTCATGTGGCTTCCAAGGTGCGAATAATAAGCCGAAACCATCCGAGGTTTTCAATTAAAGCTGAGGTATAAGTAGGCGAACCTGCTGAGGTGTACACCGCACTCGATTTCGTTCTTGGAACCCAAGTGATCAGCGATGTCTTTCATATTATTTTCTTTGACTGTACTATCCATCCTCCAGAGAGTAACATCCCTTGCACCGGTCGCGCCTGTCGCGGCTGCTTGGTACGCAGGGTGGCATGCCACTGACGTGCCGGACGCGTTTCCACTCTCAGACCTCAGTTGGGACAAGTACAACACGCTGTTCTACTCTTTTGCGTAAGCCTGCTTGACCTCATCATTCCTAACTTTCAGGCAATAGCTGACTACTTTCGGACAGTATTACTACCCCGAACGTCTATAATCTGTCCTTGAACGGATCAGACCCATCACTTCTCCCAGAATTCGTTTCTCAGGCACATGAAAACGTGAGTCTACATGCTTGATACTGGCTCACTTGTACCATTAAGAATGTTGCTGCACATGTTTCATTGGGAGGTTGGGGTGGTGGCCAGTATTTCTCGTCCAACGTAGCAACTCCAGAAAACCGTACTGCATTCGTGCAGACGGTTTCAGCTTTCGCAAAGGAGTACTGCCTAGATGGCATCAACTTTGAGTATGTCTTGGCAGCTTCTCTCAGTTGACAGGCACTGAATGTGCACCTGCCAGTTGGGAATACCCAAACCATCAAGGCATAGGTTGCAACGTTGTTAGTGTTAACGACACACAAAATTTCCTTTCCTTCCTCCAAGAGCTCCGTGCGGATCCTGTCGGGGCCAATTTGACCCTCTCTGCCGCGACTTCGATCACCCCATTCATTGACGCGAGTGGTAATCCCTCCAAGAACGTATCCGACTTTGCCAAGGTCCTCGACTACATTGCCATCATGAACTACGACGTTTGGGGCTCGTGGTCATCGAGTGTCGGACCTAACGCTCCTTTGAATGACACATGT
>JBBPUP010000158.1:20433-38295 GCA_038094735.1 Exsudoporus floridanus
TGGTAATCCCTCCAAGAACGTATCCGACTTTGCCAAGGTCCTCGACTACATTGCCATCATGAACTACGACGTTTGGGGCTCGTGGTCATCGAGTGTCGGACCTAACGCTCCTTTGAATGACACATGTGCACCTGCTGCCGACCAGCAGGGTTCTGCGGTTTCGGCTGTCGCAGCATGGACTGCCGCCGGAATGCCATACGATCAAATCGTACTCGGCGTCGCTGCCTATGGTCACTCCTTTAGCGTCGCGCCTAACAATGCGTTCGTCAACGGCTCCAAGACCGAACTCGCCGCATACCCTGTGTTCAATGCTTCGAACCAACCACTCGGTGATGCGTGGGACGATAGTGGGAGTGTTGATGCATGTGGAGTTTATGAAGGACCCGGTGGTACCTTCCGCTTGTGGGGTATGGTTGAGGGCAACTTCCTGAACACGTCCGGGGACCCAGCGCAAGGCATCTACTATCGCTATGACACTTGCAGTCAAACTGTGAGTGACCTCGATATTTGGATGTCATGCTTTTCGATCTGACGACATTTTTTCAGCCATACGTTTACAACGAGACTTCCCAAGTCATGATTTCGTTCGATAATGCTCAGTCGTTTGCTGCCAAGGGCAGTTACATCGAGGCTACTGGTCTTAGAGGGTTTGCAATGTGGGAAGCTGGCGGTGACTATGATGACATTCTCCTCGACTCCATTAGGGAAGCGGCTGGGTTTGACTGCTAAACGTAGGTCCCGCCGGCACGGGGCTTGTAGTGTGTACACCTTCTGTTCTGATCGCGCTCTGGTCTTCGAGCACGTTGAATACTCTCAGGTAGTACTCATGGACAAAATCGACGAGGTTCCTCCCAACGATGCGACGGCAGAAACAGCAACAGGGTGGCCGTGGTCGCCACGCTTCCCCCGTTCCGATGACCCCTCTGTTGGAGTCGACCAGCGAACCTATGATAATCTTGTTCGATACACCAAGTATGCATCCGGTGCTTACCAGGTGCTATGTCCTCGTCCGATGGGGAACACCCTCGTAGCTCAGGTTAGTGCGAACGCGGTGACCCCCCGCCGACTTTGATCGCTGCCAGTCGAGCCTCCACGTGAAGAGGGGTAAACCGGACTGACGCCTCGCTTGTCCAGTTCCAGGACATTGTCACCTCGACGAGAGGGTTCGTTGCAAGGGATGACACGCGGGAAGAACTTGTTGTCGCGTTTAGGGGGACGACAGACCTCACCAGTATCCTTCTCGGTGCGTACCATCCTCGATGTGTGTGTTTTCCCGCATCTCAATGGACATGTACTTGGGCTTCGCAATGCAGATGCTTCCGTCATACGTGTATCTTTGCAAGGCCCCGGACTCCCCCCGTTGGATCCATCCGTGGTATCACGCTCAGCCGAACCGCGCGTTCATGTCGGCTTCCTCCTCGCGTACAACAGTGTCGCACAAACGGTTCTAGATCGACTCAAATCTCAATTACAAGCGTATCCTTCATACAATATCGTCGTGTGTGGTAAAGTCCAACTCCCATCACTCGTTGTGACGAGCAAAACGTTGACTGACACCAGGTCATTCACTGGGGGTAAACCGATTTCCGGCGCCTGTGTGATTGAACCGTTTGAGTCTTATTTGACGTCGCAGGGGTCTATTTCGAGCATAGCTTCGGTTGCTTTCAATTATACGTTTCCTGGAAGGCGTGTCGCCCTATACACGTTTGGTGAGACGTCTTTACAACGTCTTCTCTTGAGTCACAATTTTAATTATATGTATTGTCAGGTCAACCTCGTACCGGAGATCGTCCCTTTGCAGAGCTTGTAGAGCGTGCCATCGGTACCAAAAACATTTATCGATGTAAGTCCCGCACTCAGATATCCTCTTTCTTTACGATGACAAAGATGGATAGGTGTGCACTTGGTCGGTGAGTTCTACACCGGAGTTTATTTGGCATCGATCCAATCTGTTGATGCTGATGCGTATCAGACGGCGTCCCGACGATGATTCCGGCTCGACTTGGTTATCGACACTTGTATGTTATCCTTCTTCGGATCTGACCCCACTCACTTGCTTGTATAGTGGTGCAGAATATTGGCAGTTTGCAGAACTAGGTAGGATTTTTGCTATATCTATCGCATTCATCGCATGGCGTCATAGCGTTCTATATCCTTCTCGTAATCTTTATCTCTTGTCTACAAGATACTAAGTCATTGGTGCCAGGTGCGCCCAAGAACGTGAAGCGCCTTGAAGGAGGCGAAGACCCGAGTGGGAGTTCCAACATTCGTAGGTCCACAGTTTGTCGCCCTAATTCGATGGTATTAATTGGCTCGGCTTATAGCATCCACTGGTGTGAATCCCGCACATTGGATCTACTTTCGACAACGTGAGTCGCGGTGTTCACTGTCCGGATGATATCCGGATCGCCATTCAAGCCATGCTTATGGTGACGTTGGGTATATAGCCATCGCCTCGGATCCAACCGTGTGTATCTGACAAAGGTGCTGGGAGAAGTTTGATTGAAAGAAGGAACACTCCACTGACGTATGGAACGTGTCGGACCGCGCCCCGATTGTCTTTCCTGTTCGGTTGGACCAAGAAAACGGGTCGGGTGGGCGTCGTCGGGCAAAGTTCGCCGGGCATTCCGCATACTGGACACACGTTTAGTTACATCGATTCTTCCCAGTGGACTTGTGAGCATTCATCTCCGGTCGCCCCAGGTAGATCGGCTTCATGTATGTCCCGCTCATGCCCGATCGATTTGTGGTCATAACTGGGCCAATCTGGGTATCGGGAATGTGTCACGATCTCTTGCACACGTTCGTAGGTTAGCTGGAATCGCATCGCGCGAAATTGATTGAAGGCTCGATGAGCTTGAAAGCCTGCCAATACTTTGCAGCTCTGACAGTTGAATAGATTTATTTGGTTAACTTGCAGGTTGTGGTAGGGGAATATGGAATCTGCCAGAACAATGAATGCCATATTCGACCTCGTGCGGTGCATGCACGACCTCCACAATCACTATTTGAACGGGAGCTACGACACGACCCGAGGAAACTGTTTTCGTCATACAATGTCCACATGCCCATCCGGTAACCCACGATGGAGTATCGACCCACCATCAAATATTCATTTTGGGGAGCCCAGTGCGATCAGGTTCACGACGAACCTCGGCGAATGAGAATTAACCGATCGATATATTTATGTTGCAAGAATATTAAAAAGGCACGTTTGACATCGGTTATCAGTTCTCGAGGTCCTACGTACACAACTTAACTTTGGAACGACCCTGAGAAGATCGATGACATTACATATGCAGGTGCTCACTTGTCATGACACGGGCCGGGGAAGACGGATGTCGAGGGTGGTTTCTCGCGGTAAAAGGGCTGTGTGGTTAGAGGTGTGACTTGAAATATCGATGGCGAGACTGGAGCGTTCGAGCTGGGTAGTATCGCTGATGACATCGATCGCGGTGATTGAGCGGCAACACAGAGCAAATACATGCGCCGGATCTAGAAATACACGACCAGACGTCAATGAGTGCATGAGATAAACGAAAATAATGAGGGAGGATTGGGATAGTTGAAACACTGCGCCCGCAAATTCGGTGTCTTTGGCAGGATATAATTAGTACATCTTCAGCTCGTCACTCACCGCAGTTGGTGTTGCCAGACGCCAGGGATCCATTTACCCGAGTAGGAGCATAATCCGCTATAAAATATTGCCTGGGGTCAACAGAATAGCTTTCCGAAAGGATGAACTGTAGGTAGCATCCGAAGGATCGTGAGTCTATGAGACGGTATCTCCTGGAGATGTATATACAAACAATCCCTCATAACACATACTTGCCCCGGAGGTATGTGTTGTGGGTTATCGGGTTCATGAGGGAGGCGACTTGGGTAATCCCAAAAGCTACGCGTCACGAGGGAGTTCGCTGTACGAACCTCTGTAAAACAGGGGGATAGTTCACGACTGCCTCGTCGCTCCCCCCAACGGTCTCGATGAAGTTGGGATGCATTTCAATGAGATTGATTGGGATGTTGATCGAGTTGGCGCTGTCAAACGTCAACGACTCCGCACGGAGTTCATTCACATGACAAAATACTCGACATTACAGACACTCCACACGTAGGAATAAGGATCAGGTGATGGGTAGGGAGAATCAAGAACACGACAACGTCATGATCAGCTTGACCAAAGTAGCTTCTCTGAAAGTCTAAAGCTCTGGAAAGTTGCCTGGCAAACGACAAGGCTAGTCGTGTCGTCAGACTGGTCGCGACGCGATTCGTTTTCGTTATCTCAAGCGCTTTACAGCAGGTGACTTGAGAAGTTGGACCATAAACGGTGGAGCGCAGGTTCTGTGTGCCTGGGACAAGTTAGTCAAAGGATGCTCGCCGGGACACGTGCCCTGATTGACTGGGCGGGCGTAGTATGCCTGTTAATGATCTTTGAAACGTCAAGTCTGTCAAGGAATACGTTTCATCAACGAGCCTTTGGTGGTCGAAGTCGTGAAGACCTGGGTCAAAGTTAGTGTCGTTACATCAAGGGTCTTTGTTGATATTGATTTGGTGATTGCATCACAGCAGCAGCTTGGCGGAGTTGCCAAATCACGAGGTTCGCGCACTCTGCTGCGGTCGCAGAGCTGGGCAGAGGAGAGAAATTAGCAGAGGAGAACCGAGCAGCAGTACCGCCGTTGTATACGAATCTAGCTATTTGCGGTGGTCGTGATAGCGAGTGTGCCAAAGAGGTCAATTAAAGGTCAATTGCTTCGAAGACGGAATTTTACTTGAAACGGACTACGCTTGCCGTGAAACTCAACTGAGGCTTGTCTCTTGGCGTCTGGCAGCGGGCTCAGGCCGTCACCATCAACACTGACCCCTCGCAACTTGTCTCCTTTCTCTCCAATTGCTGTATATTATCCCCAATTTTTTCTACTAATCCTATACAAACGGTGTTTGTCATGGCCGAACAAGATCCACAGACGCTGCACAAGGTCCTCAGACGGTTAGCAGGATGGGCAGTATGGTCCTTCTTCACGGAAGTGCGCGTTGTGGGAGGAGAAAACGTTCCTCTGGAGGGACCAATCATCGTGTAAGTTTCTCAGCTCGAAGCATAGACCCTACCGCCGCAGTCCCTTCGCGGTGCTCATAGGTCACTCTGGGTACACCTCCCGGAGTTTCCATGAGCCCAGGGTTCCGTTGGACCTCATATTAACGCGTCTCTTTTCCGCAGGCCCGCAACCCACCATAACATGATTCTTGACCCTTCCATTCTGTGTCAGTCCATTTTACGTGCCGTTGTTGACCACGCGGCGAACCGATGAATGCCTACAGCGACTTCATTTCCTCACGGGAGAATCTTGAACTACTGGTCGAAAGGTGCGGAGGTGACCTCAGCTTGCTCGTACGATCCAATGACACCTACCTTCAAATCTGGTAGCATCCTTGTTCAACAACAAGTTTCTTGCTTGGCTTCTTTATTCTTCTGGAAACATCCCTGTGGACCGCAAGTCCAAGGACCGACAGGTGCTGTTCCGCGGAACGTTCGAGGCCCTCGCTCGAGGTGGTGCTGTCGCTCTCTTCCCCGAGGGGACTTCCTACACAGAACCTCGAATTATGCAAGTCAAAGACGGTGCAGCTTGGGCGGCGCTAGAATACACAAAGTGGGCCGCAGACAACGGAGTCGAGGGATCTGAAGTTACGATCGTGCCCACGGCAATTGTCTACACAAACAAGTCCAAGTATCGTAGCGACGTAAGTGTCCAGCCCTACAGTCTGGGCCGGAAAGTCGCGTGCCAAATTGCTAACAACCCCATTATGACCAGGTGATCATGCAGTGAGAAGATACAGTGACCATAGATCACCCCTTCTAACGAAAGTGTTGTAGATTCGGTCCGCCGATCTCTATGGAAAAGTACAAAGAACAATTCTTTTCTGATGTCGAAGGTGCCGCTCGCGCCGCCGTCAAGCGCCTCACACGTGCAATCGAACGGCAGCTCATAGAAACCACCATCAACGCCCCAGACTGGTAAGCAACTCCCTACATCGAGCGTAACCAGGAAGTCGACGGCGTTGTACGTAGGGAAACGCTCTATGCTGCTCGAATGGCTCGAGATCTACTTTGGGAAGACGAGCGCTCAATCGATTTGAAAGAATTTGTGACTGTATCTCAGACGTGAGTTACCCCCGATCTCCGCCTCTCGATCCACACAATCTGCTCACGATCATGCCTAGTCTCGTTGACCTTTTCTCGACCAAGGATGCAACGCCAAACTTCTGTTCCGTGCGCCGCCACCTTCTGGAATATTATTCACTTCTTCAGTCGACGCGCCTTACGAACTCGGTCTTGTCCTCACTTCCTCTCCCGGAAACTTTGTCTCCAACTCACCCGACGCCGCTTCCTTCGCGGCTTCTGACGCTCTCCATTCTCGTCCGCGATACCTTGGCGGCCCTTATTCGCCTCCCCTTCTTTCTGTTGCCGCTCATCCTCCATTTGCCTGTGTACGTTATGGGCCGGCTTGCAGCTGGCCTTTCCGAGCACGAAGAGGAGGCCCAGGCACAGAACAAGGTTGTTATCGGACTGTTGTTACTAATGTTGATCTATCCCGCTGCATTCTGGGTACTGTGGGCTGTACTGAGCTTCACAAGCCATGGTGCGTTAGTGGCGGGACTATCTGTGTGGGCATTCGCGTATTATCACACGAGGCTGGTCAATGGTGGGTCGATCATTTGACTCGTCAACGTGGTATATGACGTTGATCATGCTTTTGACATTGGTGGTGACAGATAATTATCTCCAGTGCGTCTCCTTTTCATTGAATACTCTTGTTCGTCAGGGTAGCATCAGCCACTGACGCACACGAACCCTATTTACTAGCTTCAAACGCGTCATAGCAGCGTGGCGTGTCCTCGTAGGCATGTGGGCTCCCACACGTTGGGACCTCTCCCTCGCCGCTCTCTCTCAATACACCACGCCTCTGATTCCACCCGAGAGCCCTTGGGTGGAGCGGAGTAAACGATCTTCCACCCCGGACCTCCCTGCACAGGCGACAGAACCACCTGTGGTGCTCAGACGGACACGCCCCGCGTCCCGCCGGATCATGCGCCATGTGTTGCGCGCGCGCGGCGAGGCAGTGCGCGCCCTCGCGAGCTTCTTTGCTGCGCTGGAAGACGCAGGTGAAGACAAGCGAGTTGTGGCATGCGCGCATCTTGCCAGGCGGTTCGGGTGGGTCGATGAGGTGAAAGTGAATATGGAAGAGCAAGGGCAGGGTCCTGCGGAGGTGCAGGTGCAGGGTTACAGGCATGCCACTGAGGTCATTTTGTTCCTGAGGTTGAGAGGAGCCAAGATTGCGACATTAGAGAGGAAGATCGAGGGGGGCTGGGCTGGTATGTCGGTTAGCGAAGAAGATGCGACGCCTGGTGAGAGCGAAGTAGGGGAAGGTGAGGCTGAAGAAGACGACATCGTCTGGGTTCCAAGCGAGTCGCAGCCCAAGACAGTGGATTAGGGTCCATGCTTGTCACCGTCTTGCCGGGTACAGGCGCAGTCCAAAGTTCAGGGTGGCGTTGGCGTACTCTGATGTGGCCGACACGATAAATATTATTGGTTCGTTTTGAGGCATATTGCACTCTAAAATTCAGTGCATGTGTTTTTGCGTTGCGATTTGCCATTCTGTCGCCAGGAGCCCTTCTTTTCTTTGCTTTTTTATCTCTCTCTTGCCAACAAGCTGGACGGAGTTTTCCTGCGTACCAGATTGTGGGTAAAGTTTGACGAGCATGTCACCTTCATGAATGGCCCAAGGTGACAGTCGGACAGCCTACTTGGGATCAAGGATGACAACGATAACGAGAACCCTGACCAGGGAAGACGGTATAATTGGAAAGTGGACGCAACCATTGTCCATGCGGGAGATAATCACCGTCAATCATGCACAAACGCCCCATGGCCAGAGTTCTCCAGATCGCACCAATCCCAAAGCTTGATCTGGGTTTCGCGCAGACCCCACGTTTTAAGATGAAGAGGATGGGCCCACACCAAAGAAGAAGGAAGAGAGAGAAAAAAAAAGACCCTTTTATGATCAATGCCACACACGATCCGTAAGAATGAAGAGTGTGCTTTCTCGTTATCGCGCGCCAGCGCCCAGGAAGCAGAAAATGGACATATGTGTGCGCGTGGAGAGGTAAAGGGGAGAGAGCGACGATGCCAGAAGGCTCACGGTCATTTGAACTGGAGATACTGTACATGTCCTCCATGCTGCACCCAAGCCTTCATCCGAAAATAATGAAATTTCGGGGATTGGAGCCCATGCGTCTGGATCATCGTCTTCTGGGAATGGAGTCGTGCCGAAACGCCCCCCTGCCAGGTTGAATGGAAAGGTGGTGCATGTGCCTGCTCCAGACATGTCATATGTGTAGGGATCAGTGTGTAGTCAAAAAGAACAATGTAACGGGGGAGAAAAAAAAAAAAAAAGTCTTGTTTCCATGCCATTTCAGGATACACTGCGGATTCAACATCAATAGCGCCCATAATAACGAAGAGGAATACGAGAGGATGCCACGGATGGAAAGTGTGGAAAATGTGACGATAGCCACCGAGTCAGTTGAGATGATGGGCACTGGCGGGTGATAGGGGATGGATAATGCAAGGGAGTGAAATGTGAACACACAGGATGAGAGATCAAAACATCTGAGCATATCGAGGAACAGGCTGCAGGTTCCCATGCGGTGCGTGTTTCTAGTTCATTGGCCATAGCGAACATCGGGCGATATGAAAACGTTCGTCAGAGACACTGAAATTAGTAGCTTGCCATCAGATAAGCATCTTTTTGATGAAAAGCCACCGGTCGTGAGTTTGAGCCGAATAAAGGGCGATTTTAGCATTTTTCGTATCGTTACTCGGTGGAGGTAGTTCTCCTGAAGAGGGAACGGAACTACTTGATGAAATGTCTCATATTTGATGGAGACGTCGAGACGAGTTGTGGCGAAATGCACGAATGACACATACGCACTGTTTGGGTATGGCATCAATTTCCGGTGCATTAGGCACGCCAGGACGAGACAGGAGGGTGGAGTGATGGGAGATGCGATTCGACCGCATACCTGGCGTCGTTGTCCCAGGAAGCTAAGATAACAAACAAATACCCCATTTCCGTAAGTTGGGATCCGCTAAGATGAAGGGTCGAGTTACAAGGTTGGACGGGTCACTGCAACTGAGCTCATCAGCCATCAAATCTAAAGCAGTTACATGCACAATAGCCCTGAGGCCCTATTGCCTAAAGCGGTCGTTCGTTCGTTCGCGTGCGACTGCGTTGTTGTCCTGCATTGCTCGCTCTCCTTTTATCTTCCAACTCATTCCCAATATGCATAGCGTTTATGCTCGTGTCAATGGAGTATCCAGTCTGTGGTCCACCTGTATGATGGTGTTGCTCGCCGCCGTCGCGCTCTCGTCGTTTGTTTTCACGGCCAGTCCGACAGGGAAAGTTGACGTGGCATCTCTGAAAGTGTGGGTGCAGTGTTGTTGTGTTCTCTTATGGGATCATCATTCTGGGTCCTGCCGGGAAGCCATATCTCACCTCTGTTGCCCAGATACAACGCAAAGGCGAAGCGGTATCCGTTCAAACAGGAGGAAATCGGATTCGTAAAGTTCAACATCACTGCCGGTGAGTATTTTGCTTCCATTGCAACGACCAGTGGTGCACGTGTTCACGGTTGCTCTTTCATATCGACCGGTTTCACAAAAAACCCAATCCGCTCCACTCGATTAATGCTACTTCTGTTGCGTGGAGACCTTCGGCCGCTTTTCAACTGGAACACCAAGCAATTATTTGTGTACCTTGAGGCCGAGTACACGAATGCGCAAGGGGTGAGTAACCGGCCACTGGGTTGCACTGTTCCGGGTTTACCCTTTAGGCTGCTGCTGTGCCTGTGTTACGATGCTCATCACATGGCTTCTTTCTAGGTAAACAATTCAGTGGTCCTCTGGGATCGCATCGTGCGCCGGAAAGAAGACGCCAATATTGTGCAGTCGTCCAGGAACAAGTACAAGTTCCGGGAACTATCTCAGTCATTCAAGTAAGTTCCCACCGTGGCATGGGGAGGCTACCGCGTGTTGTTCCTTTGATGATGGGGTGCTTATCGACAAGTTGCTGACTGATAACGTTGGTATGTAGGAACGTGTCTCCTGCCGAATTCTCGCTCAAGTACAACGTCATGCCGTTCGTTGGGGTGCTCAGCTACGGCGAGGCAGCACGGACGACGGGGTTCGACATGCCTGAGGCCCTCGATGCGGTCTCGTAAGGGGGGGACGTTGACAGATGATGGGACAAGTAGATGGGATGGCGTCACTGTCGACTGGCCCGCGGAGTGAGTAGAAGAGGGTTTTACATAACGGAGCACTTGCGGTGTCTGTGGCGCTCGCAATCAGCCCTTGCGGCCACCGCTGGAAGAGAGTTTATGTGGATTCCCGGACCGGACAATCATGCCAGCATAATCTGTTGATATCAGAAAGCCTGTCACTCAAAGGATGATGTGCGTGTCGGCAGGGATGGGACGCTGCTTGCAGCTCAGAGCGTGCTCCGCGTTGTCGGCGGCTGCAAGGATGGACTCGGGTCACGATCGAGCGAGGACTGAGTTTGAGGCTACGGCATCCAAAAGGGGCGATCGTAGCGAAAGGTGGGCGAGACACGCCTAATAAAAAAAAAAAAAAAAAGAGGGGACTGGGGACTTCTCTCGTAGTGCAGGAGCGTAGCGGACGCAATTTACAATACTGGGTTAGGCGGACCGCAGGCAGACACATGCCCACTGTAATCGGAAGGTAGACCCTTTGCCATCCCTGTGCTCGCGTCTGGAAGCGGGGACGGATTCGGGCAGAGAGAGAAGAACGGGGAGGTTGATGGACTTCGTGATGGATGCGTATGTCGGCGTCTTGGATTGGCGCGAGAGCGATGGACTGAGCTCACCGGGATCGTTATCTCGCGATCCAGAGCGAGCGCCCAGGACAAGCAAGGTTGGGGAATTCACGTCAGTTGCCTGGATGGGTTTGGCCCCAGCGACGAATGATGGTTTCATTGATCACACTCTGATATAACGCATCCGCAGCGAATGAAGACACGAACCTGAGGTCTGCGTCCGAAATGGAGGCAGATGCGGTGGTGCTCGTTACGGCAGCCTTACGGATGGAGTTTGCTGTAAAAAGTGCCTCATCTTGTCACGTCTGTCTTCTGACCTGACAGAGGCGTGGGTGCCAGAACCAGACTTTGTTATAAAGTCCCTCGCTCTGATCTTATCCCCTTCTTTTCACAGGCCCTCCACAATGGACTGCCCCTCTCACCACACCTCCTACCACGAGGCAAAGTTCGACGTCCAGGTTAGTCCTCCGTCCCCTCCCTCGTCCCATCCGAACACCCCCCCCACCAGGTCCGCGTCCAGCGCTCCTTCACCTTTGAGGAGCTCCAGTCCGGCTCCTACTTTTCATCCCTCGACGAGTCCGATCTCCAGTTCTACCGCGTATATGGCCAGCCCGTCTTCATCCCCCCCACAGACGACGTCGACGGCAACTTTGTCGTGCACGGCTCCTACCCGACCTCGGCCCGCCTCCACCTCGACCCTCCCGTCCTCTCCTCAAAATCGTACACCCTCCAAAACCCCCTCGGCGAGTGCACCTTCCGTGAGCCCCCTTCCGGCCACGATTGGCAACTCGTCAAACAGGAACCTAGCGAGGTGCGCCACATGAAACTCTGACCATCCGCACTATCTCAACCCATTTAGGGCGTCACGACTTACTTTGACCCGGTGTCATCCATCTCCTGTCAACTGTACACTCTCCCTGACCAGGACGACGCGGGCTTGACAAGTGTTACATCGCCATCAGACTCGTCCATGCAACACGTGGAGGATCAAAAGCCCTTGATTCCCATGTACGATGAACCGCCGATGGATTCCCTGCCCTACCCTCCTCCTGCGAATTCCGCGTCCCCGCCGTATTTTCCAGCCCCGCCGCCACAAGGCGTCCAGGATGGCGCAGGTCTAGCCTCCCCACCGTTCGTCCATGACGCCTCGTTCACCGGTCGCGATCACTGGGAGGACTCGCCCGCGCGTGCGCCCCGTCTTGGCCTTCCCAGCCAATCATACATGCTCAGCGAGCTTCCTTCGCCAGTTTCCTCTGCATTTTCACAGTCGCTCTCTCAGCAGTATGCTTCTTCGTCGGTCACCCGTTCGCATCGCCGCCATTCACGCTCCCCGTCACCACGCTCTCCCCTCCGCATATCTCCAGCACCCCACACAAAGCGGTCCTTGGACAAGAAGCCCGCCCTTGCGTGCCTGTTCTGTCGAGGGCGGAAGATTGCATGCGGTCCACCGCAACCAGGCAGCAAAGACAAGACTTGCAAGTGAGTGCATTTCCATTCGAATTGCATATCCGGTACTTGACCGGATGTGCACAAACTTGTCCACCGGTTTCAAACATATACCGGATTCGACAAATTCCCTTATTTTTTTCGCTTACAAGCTATCTCCCTTCAATCATCTGATCTCTTCGCTGATCTCCGTTGCTTGATTATTTCTCCCGAATGTGTACTCACATGTGTCCTTTTTTTTTCCCAGTCAATGTGCCCGACGGCATCTCAAATGTGAATATCCTCTCGAGTCTCGACGGGGAATGCGAAAGCGCCGGTCGCTGATTCCCCGGACCTCATCCACAACCCCTGAGATCAATCCAGACGGGCCCAGAGTTAATTTAGTCAAGACCACTCGGAAACGCTCTGTTGACAAAAGCTCCTAGGCGCCACGTCGAGAAATCTCCATGGGTCGTTCCTGACCACCCCTCCTTGGTCTCCCAGGTCCATTCCTTATTTGTTCTATGCTTTCTGTTTTGCTTTGCCTTTTTTTTCTTCCTCTCGCACTTGATCACATCTTATCCATCATCTATTCGGCGCCCCGCTTTGTTTTCGTGGCATACCGTGACGCATATAGAAATACTCGGTTTTTTCCTTTCAAGTTCGTAAGCTCACTATCAAGGGGTTCATCATGTGTATCTTGGTTGTTTCTCATGGTCGTTATCGTCCCAACTGCTATCAAGCCATCTATACGCACTGTTCTTCTCGTATCGCTCTCTCTCATGCGTGTCACGTAGGGTACATGCACGTAGTTTACCGCCTTTCCCCGTGGGCAAAAATCTGGCGAGTTCTTGGCTACTTCCTGCGTGCTTCAACAAGTCAAAAAGCCAATCCAATCCAATAGAACCACACTCGGAGTGTACCATCTAAAAACCCACGCTGCGGGTTGCTGTGTGACCTCGCTTAGGACCCCCAGGGCCAGATGGCAATGTGATTGTGGGGGAAAACCACCATGTCCTCATCAATTCGGAGCGCCCAGGGACGCCGGTGGATCTTCCCAATGCAACCTCTTTTGCAAAACTCTTGCGCACCCCCTTCTGTCTTATTCTACTCAACATTCCAAGGGACCTGATGACGTGGATAACTTCTCCTATCAGTGCATTTCAGCCTTGCGCCGAGTTCAAGTTCCGGGGACGCGATTGTTGGTTTTTCCCGAGTTGCATATGCTGCCTGCACAGCCAGGCTCCACTTGTCGGATCCATGGGTCGCAGGTTCATCAGCATCATGATCGTATTGGACCTGGCGAGACATGGGCCCACATTCGGGAGCCGATTTGGTCGGGGCTGTAATGGGGTTGGGCGCGAGGGATCGTGGAGGCCAGCCTGACGCATGAGGACTGGATATCCCCATTAGGCCACCCACGTCCAGAGTCTCAAAACCCATCCCTGTCCACTTGCCAGCAGAACAAAGTGGTGCAAAGGGGGGCAGGGGGAAAAAGACATTATCCGTGTCCGTGACGTCGGCGGCGTGGAACAGGGACGAGGACGCAGCTTCCCTCAAAGCGCCGACTTGACCGTGATACACTTGCTCCACGTCAAGACTCCTCTCGGAATAGAACGAACCTGCTGCCAGCATATCGCGCCACAAAGCGAGAGGCCATCCGAATTTGAGCCCACGTACTGCTTGTCAATTGGGTAGCCTCGACAAGTCCGTGCGTCGCTGCGCGAGATATTTGACCCGCTGCGGAGCATTTGAGTGTTTGAACTGCCCCTTGATTGGAACCTACAACTGCTTAGAGGTGTTTTACTTTTTTTTTATTTTTATTTTCTTCTTTTCCCCCTTCGATCATCGGGTGGACACCGGGTTGCTGAATCTGGATGCTGATGCAGGTGGTACAAGAGGACATAGAGTGGCCTCGTCGTCCTGCCATCTTGACGATTGGGGTAGGCTCGACGAAGAACAAACTTGTCACGTCGTCTACCCCAGGCTCGTGTTTGCTTACGTCTCGCGCAACATCCACGTTTGTTTCAAGCGACCAGCCGAGTGCCGAGTTGTACGTCGATAACCGAGTCCAGGAACCGAGAAGCATCCCTCGCTGCATCCGACGACGCACGTCACATCAAAACCCATACGTGTCATCCGCGGAGAGGGAGACACATCCGACCTATCATGACCTGAGAGCATCCTCGCCGATCCCTTTCGTTCGTTCAGGTCAGAACACCACTATAGATCGGTCCTCGGAGGACCGTCTGATGGCTCGGAATCGCCGCGAGTCTTGTCCAGTTGGCAAGGCCACGTTTTGATTTTCTTATCTCTTTGCAACGGTACAGAACGCGCGCCGCGATTGGGTGTCGTGCCCACATCCACCGATCACGACGTGTCCGAGTCCGCGGGCCCAGGCAGTATATATATAACATGCCACCTATGGCCTGCATGCTTGCTTGGGATGGTGCAGATATAGCACTCACGATGACACCGACGGCAGGTGTTGGGTCCCTGTTGAAATACGGGTCCGAAATGACGCAGCGCGAATCCACGGATGCAATCGATGGGCGGACGCGTGCGCGTAAACCGCGCAGGTAAGTTGCGGCGTTCGTTACACAGGATCGTTGATCGTGAATTCTACAGGCCCGGTTCCTTGCGGACGTTCGCCAGGCCTTGCGAAGGGCTCAAGGCGTAGCTTCTGGCCCGGACTGCACGCACACGCTCGTGTCCGAGTCATCCTCGAGCGACCGACCAACGATCATCCTTGCTCAGCCTCGTCGGACGTGGCACCCAACGACGTGGGGTCGCGGGGCTGGCCAAGAACGTCTCGGTGCTCTCGATACGCACTCGCCGGTCCTAGATCAGATCCCCCGGCTCTGGTGCGTGCGCGTCACCATGTACTGTACAGCAAAGGGACGAACAGCCACCGCTGATCGCGTCACGTACACCAAATCAACGCGGACAGCTCACATCTCGACGCCTCCCAACGATCCAATCCATCCGCGACCACCGCCCCGCATGCAGTATGCAGTGGACCGAGTGACGAGGTGCCCCCCCCCTCTTCTTATCTTTTGGATCGTTTCCATCGATCGAGGAAACGCCTCCCAACGATCATCTGGACCCAATTCATCCTTGACCACCGCCTCGTGTGCGATATGGGATGGACGAGGTGCCCCTCCCCTTCCTTATCTTTGAGATCGTTTCCATCGATCCTAGATGGAGACGCATTTGAGATGGATCGGGGGGGCTATACTCGTCTCAACCTCCTGGATGGGATGTCCCGGTCCCTCTCCGATCCCTCAGACCAGAGGGCTCAGCACGTCAAAACGAACGAACGACACACATCGTCCGAAGATGCGCGCCAGGTCTCCGACAAGGGTGCGAATGTCTCTCCCCGGCCCATCATGCATCGGATGGAAGGATCACAGACCGTACATATGGCCTGGAAACGTGTCAAGACGTGTTTCGACGACACTAGAGCAGAGGACCGTGACATTTACCATCGCCACAGCTCTATAAACCCCAGGTACTCGAGAAACGACCAACGCACGTCAATCAAGGCAGCAGACGTATATAATGAGCATTCTTATATCCAACAAATACATGCATGATAAAAACGAGAGGACAGTCACGGCGAGATGCATAATCTAAGGAACGTGAGCGGAGACCAGACCAGTATACGTGAACAATACAGAACGAGATCGATGCGGAAAGCAAGAAAACGAGGGAACGGGGTAAACAACTAACACCATACTCGGGCAAGATTTAGTGAAATGAAAAGAGATGATTTTCGACAGGATATCCTTATTGTCGTGTTGGATATGTCAAGCCCTTCGACCCTTGTTAGGCGATGTGCGGGAAGATCGTCGAGGTCTGGGAGGCTCGGTTTCATCGTCCAAATGGTCTTCTTCCACGACCATGTCAGCAGCCGCTTCCTGCAATCGAGCCTTGACTTGTGCAACACCACGACCTCGTCCGCGTCCTCTACCAGCACCCCCACCTCGCTTGGGTGGCGCAGGCACACGGACATCACCACCCGAGGCCGAATCTTCCGCGTCGCTCGACGGCGTCTGCTTGCCCTTCTTCCGCGCGCCGCCACTGTGCGGCGTGACGTTCTCCCCTTCCCCCATTGTGGCACTGAGGGCCTGCGGGTCGTGCTCGTTTAGCTTACGCTTGCCCGCACGCGCGGGGGCCGTACCTGCCGCGTCGAGCATCTGCCAGGATGGTTCAGGGAGGGCGACATCGTTTTTGGCAGCGTTGGCGAGCACCTGGCTACGCCGTTGGAGGGGTGCGCGTCCGTTTCGTTGTGGAGATTGGTTTTGCTGTTCGAGCTGAAGCCGTTCGAGCACAGTGCTCATGGAGGGTTCACTGACAGCGGCGTCGGCCATGGCTTCATCCACATCGTCGGGAAGGGAAGTCAACGAAGAGCCAGTCATGGACGGAAAGGAAGGAATCGTTTCGTGGCTTTCTTGAAGGTCGTTGGCCCCAGCGACAGCAACGATGGATTGGTTCAGCCAGGGGTGCTGGCGAGCCGCCGAGAGAGATAGACGACGACGAGGGTCGAATTCAAGAAGACGCCGAAGGAAATCCTTGGCTATGTTGGCAAAGGTGGTCAGAGCGGATGGCCAACGAGTAGGTGGTTCCACTCACCAAGCTCGCTCACTTCAATGTTGTCGAGGGAACTCCAGTCGATGGTGCGTTTTGCTATGCGCACCTTCATGTCTCGTTGATTCTCGTCTTCAATGAATGGGCTCGCACTCGTCAACCTGTTGGACCAAGAGTTCAACAACATTCGACGCAGATGAGAAATGCCGTCGCTTACATGGAGAACACAATAACGCCGACACTCCAACTATCCACCAAGTGGCTATAACCTTGCCGTTGATCCGTTTGCATGACAACTTCAGGAGCAAGGTAGCTAGGTGTACCACACATCGTCTATTGGGCCGAGGTCAGGTTGATTCAAGACAAAACAAACCATGCGACGAACCTTGAGGAAAGTATAGCTGTCAACAACTTTGGCGAGGCCAAAGTCCGCAACCTTCACGATGGGGGGGTGGTCCGAGGTCAGGAGCACATTCTACATGATCAGGAAACATGAGCAAAGAATCACAATTAGTGGTGATATTGGCCAGACCTCTGGTTTCAAGTCTCGGTGGGCGATGCCCTTGCCATGAATATACTGCACGAAAGGAAGTCAGGCTCGACGGCCAAGGTAACCAACAGAACCATACAGCAAGGGCGTCACAAAGCTGACGCGTAATATGGATTGTCATTGCCTCGTCTACACACCGTGGCTCAGACCTCGTGCAAACCTGGAAAGTAAAACAGAACCCACCAATACCATTCGTCTTCAAGATATAATCCAGTAAATCACCTCCGTCGACAAACTCGAGGACGAGATCTGAGGAGACACCTGTGAGAGAAACCTCCAATGATAGTCGGAAAGAGACCTTACCGATGTTACCATGATCTCTAAAGACTTCCTTTAGTTTACAAATGTTCGGGTGGTCGAGATCTTCGAGAATCGCGATCTCGCGCATAAATGCGCTCTCCCCCTTCTCAC